>JAHDVF020000045.1:0-42952 GCA_022606425.2 Lepidostoma basale | reverse complement strand
CCGATGTTTTCATTCGTACAGTAGAACTCCGATATTCCATACACCCTTGGTTGCCGAGTGGTAAGTGCATTGACTGCCACCTCGAAGGTTCCGGGTTCGATTCCCGGTGAGGGCAGTGTGATTATCACATTGTCTTTGGTCTGGTGTAGAATTCACGTGACATAAAATGGCAATAGATTAGCTACCTATCACATGTCACGAGAATCACTATGATAGCTATAATATCCTTTACATCGATTTTCCTCATGCTGTCATGATGTATAGCGCGATGCAACTAAAATAATAAACTAACTAACTATTTAACCATCACGCCGTCTCCCCGAAAGGGTAGGCAGAAAGAATAGACTCTCATACTTTTACTGATGCGGCACTCCATCCTTCTCTTTTCGCCCCGCAGGAGACGCGGTGTGATGGTTTGCGAACCTCATCGCCACCAATGCGCATCTCCCGCGCACACTTCGATCGTCCAACATCCACATAATAAATCCAAAACAAATAATATAAAATACAATGATATAAAATAAAATAACAAAATAAAATTAATTTAACACAAAATGTTCTTTTTAGATGGTGCACATATTGACTATTTAATTTATGTTCCACGAATCCACCGGTTTTTTAATTTAGCACATAATGTAATAACACATAACGTTTTTTTCGATGTTGCACATGTTGACATGGACGATCCTGACTTTTGTGTTTATTTAATTTATGTTACACGTATCCACCGTTTTTTAAATTAGCTGTGGGGCCTCACTTGGGATGACGGTAAGTATCAGGCATGCGATAGAGTCGGGTGGAGAAGATTCCTTGAGGCCCTATGCACCACGGAGGTGTGACAGGACAAAAAGAAAGAAGAGAAGAAGAAGATTGTATTATTAAAAAATATATTTAAGCATGATGCTGTTTTAATAAGCTACAACAAAGTGAATGACGTCATAAATTTAAAACGGGTTACAAAATTCGTATTTTGCTACGTTTGTCCTTTCAAAGCATTAAATATATTACATTTTTAATCCCATGCGAAATAAAAACTGCTTTCGTGAAATTCATAGGCGCACAGTACAATATATCTCATTGATTACGATTTATGTCGCATTGGGGAAATTTCGAGTTTCCGTTAAACCCACTCTTACTCCTGTAAAATCAAATATTGATAAACAATGTTTGTTTTGCTTCGCTAATAATAAAAATCTCTTGAAAAATTAATAAACATATAACTTGACTAATAATTAAAAAAAGCGATGTTATTTTTATTAACTACTTCCGCTTATTGTCTTTATTTTTTCATTTCATTTCATTTTCATTTCATTTAATTTATTTTGATAATAATCACAAACATTACAGACATACAATTCCAAATCGTTTGCAATTACATTATAAACGGAGAAGCATTAAAAAAAATTAAGCTTAAGAGTAAGAAAAAATCATAACATTGATATTGCATCCCTGAAGCAACTCACACTATCACGAAATATGTCGACCTCCGAGGCGATCCGATTAAGCAATAAGATTGCCCTACCCACAGGCATAACCATTGGCAGGTTGGTTCTGCAGCGTGGCAAATAAAACAATCTGTGCTGTCTTTGACGAAGGTAATTATCAGGGACAAATAGACCTACATCACTCAGGACATCCGAGTTCTGTATACGGCCGTCAATCAGCTGAAAGAAGTGAACTCCCAAGTGAATGCTCCTCCTTCTCTCCAATGATTGGTAGCTTAGCATACCTAGCAAGAATTCAGTCGGAAAGAGCCACGGGTAATAACCGCGCTCCCTGAGGTAAAGAAAGCGCAGAAATTTTGTCTGCACTCGCTCCACCATCAGAGAATATCGGATCCCAGGCGGTGACCAAATAACGGATAATTTATTTCGTCAGCGACCGGTTTCGCCAGGATAGCTAGCATCGACAGACTGGTCCTTGACTATATGATAACTAGTCACTCGAGAGGAGACGAGACATTCACTTGGGTGTTCACTTCTTTCGACTTATAGGCGGTTGTATACACAACTCAGAAATCCTGATGTAGGTCTGTTCGTCCCTGATAATTATCTTCGACTGTTTTATCTCCCACGATGCAGAACCAACCTGCCAATGGTTATGCCGGTACGTAGAGCAATCATCATCAGCCGTCTGTCATCCACTGCTGAATGTAGGCCTCTCCCAAAGCCCGCCACCGCCGCCTATCCATTGCCGCTCCCATCCATCCATGTCCAGCAATCCTCTTCAGATCGTCGGTCCAGCGGGCAGGGGGACGTCCAACTCTACGGAATCCTGTACGCGGTCTCCACTCCAGAACCCGTCTTCCCCATCGGCTGTCGGTTCTCCGACAGATATGGTCACCCCACCACCACTTCAGCCCGCCTATCCGTAGAGCAATATCTTTGCTAAATCGTGTCACCTCGGAAGTCGACGTATTTTGTGATAGTGTAGTTGGTCTGAGGGAGGCGCTGTCTCTGTGATTGTTATAATTGTGAGTTCATCATATTATTCCATTATGTGTTATTTACTGTTGTATCTCAAACTTTTTGTTAATAATATTATGTATCGTTGGTGTATTGAAATGTAGTTCTGTAATGCTTTTGATATGTTTAAATAAATTAAATGTAATAGTAGATACTAATGACAATTTGAATAATTTCTTCAATATTATTTTTAAGTTCTTGCTGGTTACGTGCCTAATTACAGTTAATTTAAAAAACAATGGATACGTGTAACAAAATTAAATAACAACAAAATTCCGGATCGTCCATGTCAACATGTGCAACATCGAAAAAAACATTATGTTTTATTACATTATGTGCTAAATTAAAAAACGGTGGATTTGTGGAACATAAATTAAATAGTCAATATGTGCACCATCTAAAAAGAACATTTTGTGTTAAATTATTTTTATTTTGTTATTTTATTTTATATCATTGTATTTTATATTATTTGTTTTGGATTTATTTTGTGGGTGTTGGACGATCGAAGTGTGCGCGGGAGATGCCTATTGGTGGCGATGAGGTTCGCAACCCATCACACCGCGTCTCCTGCGGGGCGAAAAGAGAGGGATGGAGTGCCGCATCAGTAAAAGTGTGACAGTCCATTATTTCTGCCTACCCTTTCGGGGAGACGGTGTGATGGTTAGTTAGTTAGTTAGTTAGTAGATACAAGGTAGCTGCCACAGCGCATGTCTTTTAAAGACCGAGGAAAACGTGGCACGATCAAATAAATCAAATATTGAATGTCGACCATGTGAGGAGTCAGAGAAATCGACGCGCGTGCATGACACGATGTATGAATGTTGAGGAAGCGAATTGAGAAATATGTCAGGAAAGAAAAGTGTGGCAGTCCATTATTTCTGCCTACCCCTTCGAGACGGCGTGATGGTTAGTTAGTTAGTTAGTTATAAAATATAGTAAGCAACGGTTACATAAAAAACGTTGACGTACCGCCAGTGGCGATGATAGTAGAGTGCTTGACCTCCGACTGACATCCGTTCCAGGATATGGTAGAGCCGTGGGTCTTCACACTCAGCGATAATAAACAAAAACTTATCCAAACCGACAGGTTGGAACACTAAACTGATAATGGAAATTTGATACACAAGCATACAGAAAACGAAAAACAAAAATAATGATTAAAAAAAAAGAATATCAAAACATAATCTTTGTTGATGAAAGAACCACGTGTAGCTAAAATAACTAACTAACTAACTAACCATCACGCCGTCTCCCCGAAGGGGTAAGCAGAGAGAATGGACTGCCACACTTTTCTTTCCTGAAATATTTCTCAATTCGCTTCCTCAACATTCATCATACATCGTGTCATGCACGTGCGTCGATTTCTCTGACTCCTCAAATGACCGACATTCAAAATTTGATTTATTTGATCGTGCCACGTTTTCCTCGGTTTTCCTCTATTTCTGGTTCCATTTACATCGTTAACATATATTTTTTTTACCATTCATTCTTTCCATATGTCCAAACCATCTTAATGATCCTTTCAGTATTTTGTTCATAACACCATCATTCGCACCGCATTCACTTCTTATATTTTCATTCCAGTATTCACACATTCGTCTAAGAGATCACATTTCTACTGGATTTATTCTACTTTCACCCTTCTTTTGACAGTTCCATGCTTCGCTTCCATACGTAAGGGTCGGTAAAAGAACACCATTGTGCCCTGCAATTCTAGCTTTTTAGGATAGGTTTTTGTTGGCGATGACAACTTTAAGTGCACCATAATACATTGATAAAATTTAACTTTATATACACAGAGATTAACTAACCAACTAATTAACCAACACGCCGGAGGAGTAGGCAGAGAGGATGCCAAAGAGGTCCGCCACACTGTCCTATCTATCCTGCGCTTCTTTTACATTCACACACCGTGACACGCACGCTCGTCGATTGTTCCCACTTCGAACATGGCCGCCTTTCAATAATTGATTAATTTGGTAGTGCCATGTATTCTTGACTTTTTTTTAGGAATATGATGATCTTTATACCGAAGTACGAAGACAAGTCAATAAAGCCTCTGCCGTGTCAGAGTGTCTGAAGAATCTGATATGGAAGAACAAGCACATGCGTATTGACAGCAAGATCAGAATTTATAAGACATGCGTGCGATCTATCATGACGTTAGGCTGGAGAGACGTGGCCCAACACTGTACAAACCAAGAGTCTGCTAAGAACATCTGAGTTGAAGGTCCTTCTGTTGGGACCATGTAGCCAGAATGGATAGTGACAGACTCGGATATACAGCCGCTCACGAAATCCCCTCCGGACGTCGTCCATCTGGAAGATCACATAAGAAATGGAGGGACAGCTGGACCGCCTCATCCCAGGAGACATGATTTCTGTGATGATTTCACCGATCGTCAGATCAGCGACAGCAGTGGCTGCCTGCTTGCGTGACACCATATGGAGGAACAAATACATACTAACCGAAATCAAAGTCAGGATATACAAGGCATGCGTCCGCCCCATCATGACGTATGGGATAGAAGTCAAAGCCGATACAATAAGACTAAGAGGTTTTGAGGATATAGTGAGATGGGGAAGAAACAGAAGGCGCTTTTAAAGAGATATTGTGGACCGCATGGAGAATACATGAATTGCAAAAATTGTTAAATGAGATAATCCTAGAAGCAAGAGATTACCAGAGATGGAGAGATGGGTGGACATCATCATCCCAGGACAGCTCACTGTCATAAATAGGTCATACGACCTAAACTAATAAGAAGAAGAAGAAATTGACGTGTTTATTTCTGTTTAGTGAAAATTACAAGTCATTGGAGCATGATCATTTTACAATACATAATACTATGCTAAGCAATTACTATACTTTGGTTAGGAGCGTAACAAGAACATTTATGCATGCAATGACCTCGCTGGTAATGAAATATGTCCAGTTCTGGTGTGTGGTATTCGGTAGGAACTGACACGGAGGGGTACAGACGCTGGTGTAAAACCCGAATAAAATAGAAATCTCCTTATTGTTAAATCCTTGTGATCGGCACTGCCAGTCTTATATTTTCGAAAGCGATATACATTTTTTTTTTTAAATTTAAAAATAAGAATCGCATTCGAAATCAGCGGAACATGCAAGCCAAATGCATGTTCTGATGATTCGTTAAAATAATAAAACTAAAATTAACTAAAACAAAATATACAATTTGTTTTTTGAATGTATACAAATACTTGTAGACAAATACTGGATTTTTACCTATTGCGGATTAAACATTTTTAAGGATAAATTGTATCTCAATAGAGACGAAGATGTATTTTTTTTTGGAAACAGAATATAGTAGTCAATGACAGGTCATAAGTCCTGTAAACGCCTCGACTACCATATTCTGTTTCCAAAAAAAATTATATCTTCGTCTCTATTGAGATACAATTAATCCTTAAAACAAAATAAATAAAATAAAACTAAAATATTGGATGTCGGCCATGTGAGGAGTCAGAGAAATCGACGCGCGTGCATGACACGATGTATGAATGTTGAGGAAGCGAGAGAAATATGTCAGGAAAGAAAAGCGTGGCATTCCATTCTTTCTGCCTACCCCTTCGGAGAGACGGCGTGATGGTTAGTTAGTTAGTTAAAATTAACTAACTAACTAACCGTCACGCCGTTTTTTCCGAAGGGGTAGGCAGAAATGTTCTTTCCTCATGCCACACTGTTCTTTCCTCACGTACTTCTTTCGATTCCTCAACATTCATACATCGTGTCATGTACGCCTTCGATTTCTTCAACTCCTCGCGTGGCCTAAATTCAATATTTGATTTATTTGATCGTATCACATTTTTCTAGGTCTTCGTCTTCTTCTAGTTCCGTTTACATCACAAAGATATACTTTTTTAAACTATTCTTTAATTTCACGTGTCCAAACTATCAAATTCATTATTTTCTTCGTAACACTTTCATTCGCACTGCATTTACTTCTTATATTTTCATTCGACCCTCTATCATACACACATTATTCTAAGGTATATCATTTCTACTGCATTTATTCTACTTTCATCCATTTGAAATTGAATATATTGCATTTAAATTAAATTAATTTACATACATAACATGACTACGAGTATCATAAAAATCAATAAACATCTTAGATGGAGGTGCTAAGATCAATTACTGGGAAAACTCTCTGATATCGTGTCCGAAACGCAGAAATAAGGAAAACTTATAAATGCGAAATAGAGGACATTGTTCAGTGGAGTTGATTCAGAAGATATTGGAGTTGGATAGTGACAGACTCGCATATACAGCCGTAAACGAAATTCCCTTCGGACACTGTCCACCTGGAAGACCACCCAAGAGATGGAGGGACAGTTGAACCTCATCATCTCAGAGACAAACTTTCCTGTGTCACATATCGTGAGATCTGTTTAAATAAGAAGAATCATTCGAAAATCAGGATGGGAGAGCAAATAGTCAACGTGGTATGTTATGCAGACGATGCTATAATCATAGCTGAAAACAATAATGACTTACAAAAAATGCTAGACAGACTACATCACGCCTGTAAGAAATACAACATGAAGAACTCCATCGAAAAAACAAAACGTATGATCTTTTCCAAAACACCCAAAACATGTAACCTGGTTATAGAAAATCAACCCATAGAACAGGTCAGGACTTTCAAGTATCTAGGCATAAACATGGTGGGAGGAGCTGATCTGCGGGAAGTAATACAAGCCCAAGTAAACAAGGCAGCTGCTATCTCTGGCGCTCTAAATCCACAATATGAAAAAAACAAAGATATGGCCATTAAGAGTAAGATGAGAATCTATTAAGCATGCGTAAGACCAATAATAACATGGCGTCGAAGCAAGGGCAGACACAGTAAGGACCAAACAAGTTTTGAGGACTTCCGAAATGAAGACACTGAGGACGATAACAGGCAAGATACTGAGAGATCGCGTGAGGAACACCAGACTAAGAAAGATATGTGAGGTTGAGGATATTATAAGATGGAGCAGACAGCGAAAAAGGTACTGGTACGGTTATGTTCAAAGAATGGACACCACCAGACTCCCCTATATTGCATTGCATAATCAGCCTCATGGGACTCGTCCTCGTGTAAGACCTCCTAAAAGATGGAAGGACAGCTGGGAAACTTTCGGAGAGAATCGAAGTACTCGTATTCCTCTCTCGCAATCTTGTATCAAAAAATATGTTCAAACTCTTTCCTGATGACATCCGATTTTGCCTATTTATATTTATTATTTTAATTGTATCTCAATAGAGACGAAGACGTAAACTGGAAACTGAACATGGATGATCAAGGTGTTTACAGGACTTATGACCTGTCATTGGTTGGGTTAAGCGCACGCTTTATGTAATTACAACATTCCCCATTCCACCTTTGTTATTGTGATCATGCATGACAATTTTTTTTTTTGGAAGATGTATATATACTTATTATGATTAAATACCTGATATTTATTTTGAATATTTGAATTAATTTGTAAAGATTGTTTACAATTTACTTGATTTAAAATAGTAATATTTGATTAAATAAATTTGAAGAATAACACATGATAAATGTAAATAAATATGTGTGGAAAATCTCGAAGCACCGCTGTTAATTGAGGTGAAGGACATTCGACTTTATTTCTACTTGTTCTGCAGATTAAAAGTCTAATGGTGAGTCAAGTTATACAGGCAGCCGTATTATTTATCGCTATGGAAAAAAATATCCTCTTAAGAAATGTATTGTGTCTATATGCATAATTTGTTATTAAACTCGTCTCATATATTTATGTACATTATTCATTATGTACACAGGGATATAATGTTTGCATATTATTGGCTTGTCATAAAAAGTAGGTAACTGACATATGTGTAGAGTTTGAGTTGATCCTTAAGAAGCTGTTAAAAGCTTGTACAAATAAAATATATAAACAATATAAAACTTATAGATATAAAATAAAATAAGCATCATTTTGAATGTATACAAATACTAACTAACTAACTAACCATCACGCCGTTTCCCCGAAAGGGTAGACAGAAAGAATGAACTGCAACACTTTAATCGATGCTGCACTCCATTCTTCTCTTTTCGCCAACGCGAAAGACGCGGTGTGATGGGTTGCGAACCTCATCGCCACCAATAGGCATCTCCCGCGCACACTTCAATCATTCAACGTCTACATAATAAATCTAAAACAAATTATACAAAATACAATGATATAAAATAAAATAACACATAAAAATAATTTAACACATAATGTTCTTTTAGATGGTGCACTTGTCGTCAGCTGGACGATCCGGACATTAATTTGTGTTTATTTAATTTTTTATTCCACTTTTTTCATTTTAATTAGGCACTTAAAACAATCCAACACCAGCAAAAACTTGAAAATTTGATTGAAGAATTTATTCAAATCGTCATTGGAACAAATGAAAAATTTATTTTGACACCTGTCAAAATTATTTTTATAAACGAAAAAACTTGTATTATTTTAACATCAGAAGAGTGAAAACGTATTTTGTGTCACAAATAACTATCACAAAGTGCGGCAACAATCAAATTGATCAAAACAATTCACTTATACAAGAAATATCTCCAAATTGACAGGAGCACCACATGAATCAAACCATTTACAAATACTTGTACATTTACAAATATTCGTTTACAAATACTTGTAGACGAATACTGGATTTTACCCATTGCGGGTTAAATCCAATCTTAATAGATGGCGCTAGTGTAGATTGAACTAAATAATGTGAAGTGTAGTCCAACATTGTAGCATATATACAACTTCCAAAAATTTGTCAGACGTGGTGGTAGTAAGAAGGGCGGAATGGGGAGTGTTGTATTACATAAAGCGTGCGCTTAATCCAACCACTTTTATATATAACATTTTGAATGCATACAAATTCTTGTAGACAAATACTGGATTTTACCCATTGCGGATAATTTTTTTTTATAAGGATTAATTGTATCTCAATAGAGGCGAAGATGTGAATTGTTTTCTGGGAAAGGAATATGGTCTTCTTCTTTTTCTTCTTATTCTTAATGTAGGCCTAGCGGCCTGTTTCTTAAGAGGAATTGGCCTCCTGCGAGTCGACTCCCAGCTTTCGATCCATATCTTTGGTGATCTGCCTGGGAGTCGTCTACCTTAGGGCTGGCCGTGCAACACAATGAAGGGGAGTCTGGATGGATCCATTCTCCCCACGTGGCCATACCAGTATCTTCTCCTTTGCCTTCCCCAACTAACGACATCCTCGACCTCGCATATCTCCCTTGGGAGTCGACTTCGCAGGAGGCCAATTCCTCTTAAGAAACAGGCCACTAGGCCTACACTAAGAATAAGAAGAAAAAGAAGAAGACCTTTAAATATTTCTATACAACATTTTTTTGAATGTCTACAAATACTTGTAGACGAATACTGAATAATTACCCATTGCAGGTTATCAATTCAAGGATTAATTGTATCTCAATAGAAACAAAGATGCAAACTGGAAACTGAATATGGTGATCGAGGTGTTTACAGGACTTATGACCTGTCATTGGTTGAGTTCAGCGCACGCTTTATGTAATACAAAATTCCCCATTCCACCTTTCTTATGACCACCATGTCTGACAAATTTTTGGAAGTTGTATATATGTTAATATGCAACACCACAATTCACAGACCAGTGCCATCTATGAAGATTAGAGTTAAGCATTAAGCAGAAGATCTTTTTATAACGCAATGTGAAAAGCTACCGCCATTAACGCACTGCTAGATAAAGCATATAAATATGCATAAAAATAATGTGTATAAATATTTCTCTTCATTCGCGTGCCATGCAAAATCGTGCCAAAGGTTTGTCATCACTGCCTTAGAGGAAACGGTATGATGATTTGTTAGTTAGTATTTATATTGTAAGCCTATATGATATAAAACTTAAGTTGATACTTGTGTATAATAAATAATAGAAATAGGCTGTTTGTATTATACAATAATACTATTTCTTAAGATTTTCTAGTTGGCGATAATCCATACCGAGCCAACGATATTATGAACATTTATCAAGTTGATTATTGAGCATACATCACATATAATGAGGTGTCGTTTCTTTATTCAGAATCTATTCAGTATTCCGTGCTAAGAATAGTATATATTAAACAACTATACGTTTTATGATCACAACATTAATTATAACAACAAAAAAAAAAAAAAAAAAAAAAAAAAAAAAAAAAAAGAGGAAGACCAAGGAAAATATGGCACATTCTAATCAATCAAATATTAAATATTGGCCACACGAAGAGTCGGAAGAATTGACTTGCGTGCATGAGACGATGTACGAATGTAGAGGAAGCGAGATAAGTATGTCTGGAAAGACCAGTGCTGCAGTCCATTCTTTCTGCATAATTAATTATAACAAGAAATAGAGGAAAACCAAGGAAAATGTGTCATTTTCTAAACAATCAAATATTAAATTTTGGCCACGTGAGGAGTCCGAGAAATCGACATGCGTGCATGAGACGATGTATGAATGTAGAGGAAGCGAGATAAGTATGTCAAGAAAGACCAGTGCGACAGTCCATTCTTTCTACATAATTTACATCGAATTGACTCATGCTGTCATGATGTAAAGAGCGATTCAACAAGATTAAAATTAAAAATTAAATACTTTTGAACGCATCCCATCTTGCTAGTCAAAAATACAATATGATCATATCAGTAGCAAATGCCAAGAGTATCGTATTCTCTCGAGCTCAGGTCGGATGTAGCTTGTCTGTATGGGGTGTTTCAGTGGAACAGGTGGAAAAATTTAGATATCTGGGTGTGGACTTGTGTGGGGAAAAAGGACCTACAGTGGGGCAAGTAAACAAGGCTGCGGTCATTTCAGGATGCTTGAAGAATTCAATTTGGAAAAACCCTGACATGAAGATCAGCAGCAAAGTGGGAATTTGTAAGACTTGTGTGCGACCTATCATGACATATGGGATTGAGTGCAGGGCGGACACCACAATCACAGAAAACGCGCTCAGAGTGTCAGAAATGAAGACGCTCAGATATTTATATCTGGCAAGACACTGCAAGAGAGGATAAGGAATACACGGATAAGGGAGATATGCAAAGTCGAGGATGTCGTTAGTTGGGGAAGGCAAAGGAGAAGATACTGGTATGATGAGGAGGAGAATGGATCCATCCAGACTCCCCTTCATTGTGTTGCACGGCCAGCCCCATGGTAGACGACTTCCGGGTAGACCACCAAAGATATGGATCGACAGCTGTGAGTCGACTTCGCAGGAGGCCAATTCCTCTTAAGAAACAGGCCACTAGGCCTACACTAAGAATAATAAGAAAAATAAGAAGACCTCAGACTGTCTTAAAGACTTAAACTTTACATTATCTGTCATCGCTATGCAGCACATTTTTCGTCGACACATTATGAATAAAATGTCACCTTAAAACGATATTTTCTTACAAACCAAATCTTTATAACCATACTTGATTATTCTGGACTGCAACATGCAAGACTGTATACAATGGAATCATTCTCCCTCATATAAATTACTATAGCAGCATATTATTTTTAACAAATGAAGAAGATATGCGAAGATTAACCATTCTCCAGAATAAGGCAACGAGAATAATTTTGAGTAGAAGCAGATATTCCAGGATTAAGTGATGCTTAAAGAGCTAAAAAATATGTCATTTAAAAAAATAATTACATACAACATTTTATTAATATTTCACAAAATTGTTAATGGGCACACGTCCCAAGAATTTTTAAGGAAGATAAAAAGTAACCAACATGAATATCAATATGAAACAAGAAAGAAAAATAATCTAAGGCTCCCATTCAGAAAAAAAAAAATCAAATCTCAGAATTCCCTTATGTATAATATATAAAGCATTTAAAATTTATGAAGATATACCGGAGGATGTCAAAAGTATGAAGAGCATACAACAATTTAGAATAGAATGGACAGACAACTAAAATGGACAAAACACATAGACAACCTAACAGACAAGTTAGCATCGCTATACTCCCTCTTCTACAAAATACAGAATTACATACCAAGAAAGGAAAAAGTTATGATGTACGAAGCGTATGTAAAAAGCCGACTGACATATATGATTCCCTTCTGGAGGACAGGAAACCAAAAGGACATCTCCAGACTCCAAAGACAACAAAATAAAATAATAAAATTAGCATATAACATTGACTACCTTACCCCAACCATACAAGTTTACAGACAAACAAAACAAATGGACATTTCAGACCTGACCAAATATGAGACCTTAAAAATTGTACACAGAGTGACCATGGAAAAGACAACAGACAGCACCTACAAATCAACTAAAAATTCAGACATACACAGACACTGGACCAGGAATTGTGACAGATATCACTTACCGATTGCATGAACTAAGACAGGACAATCAAGGATATTGAACAACGGACTGAAACTTTACAATGAACTACCAAAAGACATATGGAATCTCACTACAACTCAATATAAAAAATATCTGAAACAATATATAATTAATAGTAAGATCTAAAAATGTAACCATTAATGGGTTTTTAAAAAAAAAATTAAATAAATAAATATATATATATATATAAACAAAATGTAACCGTAATAATTTTATGTGTACTATTTCAAGTAAATAAATAAATAAATACGTATCGAGATCTTGATATCCAAGACTTATTAATCTTACACAAGTCAGTTGTAGCGGGCAAAGAGTTAAGGAAGAATTGCTTTACGGAGAAAACTCTTTATCAAATAATATATTATATAATAATAGAATGATGACTCTTCATTTTATAACAGGGCATAACTACGAAACTGACCTTCATACGAATATAAAAATCTTCACAGTAATTTATGACATTTAAATGTTCTACCGAGGAGTATTTGCATCCACCTACCTATTCTGGTTTATCTTAAGTCACACATTTAGTTACTAGTTATAATATCTATGAACTACTAAAGAAACTTCCAAAGGACGTGTTATGAAATCAGAATATTTTATTTCTTAATATATATTTTTTTATAATTGAATCGCTCTTTACATCATGACAGCATAAGCCAAATCGATGTAAATGATATTATTATAGCTATCTTAATGATTCTCGTGACATGCAAGTAGCTAATCTATCGCCGTTTTATTGTCACTTGAATTCTACACTAGACCAAAGACAGTGTGACAATCACACTGCCCTCACCGGAAATCAAACCCGGAACCTTCGGGGTAGCAGTCAATGCACTTACCACTCGGCCACGAAGATCGTCAATCGTTGTTTCATAAAAATTACTTAATTAAAATTAAGAGTTTTTCTATTTTTAATTAATTTGGAATCATAGAAACCTTATTTAAAAAATTAAATATAATAAGAAATGTTGTCTAAAAAATATGTTATTTTGCCAAATGAACATTTTACACAAAAAAAAAAAATAATAATCATAAAATTGATGTGGTATTGATAAAATAATCGACAAGGATATTAAATAGATATTTTAAATGAGGAACGTATTTCATTACAGACTTAAATTATTGTCTTTAACATTTAAGTTTTATGATTATTCAATAGATGGCAGTGATAAGTATTTATTTGTTTCAAATACAGTAAATATTCCATATTGATGAATTTTTATGAATTCAAATGCTGTGTTTCATAATTTAGAGATTTTTCTCAAGGTGTGTTTCAAAAGGAATTATACCTCTGTCACCAGGAAAACAATCAAAGAAGATTTCTTTTACTAACCAATAAATTTCAATATTTTAAATGCGATGTATTCAATTTTAAGATCTTTACATTAGACTACAAATCCTGGGGGTAATAAATTACTTACTTTTTTCATTCAACAAAATATATAAAAACCAACTTTTTTAGCATTATTCCCACAAATATTATTTACCCATTTATAATAATTTCCCATTTTGTCATAAAAATATAAAGTAATAATAAATAAATAAATTATAGTATATAACATAGGTATATATTTAGTTGAATTCCACTTAGGTTTATGACTTCGGCCGGTTCCGAGAACTTGCTCCCACCTTCCAGAAGATGGCAGCGACTTGGTGTGACCAGTTGAAGCCATAAACCTAAATGGAATTAAATTAAATAAATTTATACTTTACAGTTTTTCAAATCAAGAAACGTACACTGGAAAACCAAAATCATCCTGTATAAAACAATCTGAACAGAAGTGACCTATGGGTGTGAGACGTAGATAATAACAGTGAAATCCGCAGAGAGAAGGGTGCTGCGCAGAATTCTGGGACTTGTGAATGACGGTGAAGGCTGGAGAGTGCGGCATAATGACGAGCTGTACTATATTTACAAAGCTCCCAGTCTCTCCACACAGGTCAGACTGAATAGACTGAGATGGGCCGGTCACGTGCAGAGGATGCCGTCATCGCGAACCCCAAAAAGATTGCTGGAGTGGCACCCAGGTGGCAGAAGACCAATTGGACGACCAAGGCTGCGATGGGAGAATGAAGTTGGGAGAGATGGGGCGAAATTGTTACGAGTGTCGGATTGGAGGGTCGAAGCGGAGGACAGGAGGAGTTGGAAGCGAAGAATACTGGTGGCTAAGGCTCGATATGGGCTGTAGGGCCATCGAAGAAGAAGATACTTTACAGAAAATTTTAATATTTTTTTATTATTTTCGTTATTTACAATAAACTTCTATTACGAAATTACAAAAAAGAACATAAATATTTTGAATTGTCAATGTGTTATGTTTGTTTCTTATTTATTTGAACATTCTATGGTATTCTATTCTGGTATTCTGTTTGAAATGATGTTTAGTTTATTTCGAGAAGAACAAGCTGTTTTCGAAATTGGTTGGTCTTGTATTGTGCAAAAGAATCATAATTGTATCATAATTGAGAAGAATTGTGAATGGAAATTATGTATTCTACGGTCACATGATAGAGGCCAGTTGGAAGATATAGATTATGCTGATGACTTGGATCTGTTTTCGACAAACTGGGTAAATGTAAAACCGAAATAGTTTAGATATTACGAGGAAATGCCGAAGGTGCGTTGAAAAATTACGAGTCAAAACTGTTTAACTGAGAGTGTCCACAATTGACCCCATGATAATCTTGTTTTTCGGTCTCTCTTTTGTGATTACGGTCAGCTTCTGTTCCTCAGTAACATAATAGCAGGTTTGGGAAGCAGATAATACTTATTAAGGTTAGGGGGACTTTGTAATACTTCAGCCAGGTGTTCCAGTGTAATTTTAATAAAACGAAAGTCCAAATATTCAGCAGCAGTGTTAAAAGCATGCAGGTGTTTGGATGCGAGACTTGGAAATAAGGATATATCTTAAAAACTCTAAGTATTTATAATTAGGCGTGTCCGCTCAATATTTAAGATCTTCTTGTCCCTGATAGTGCCCAATGCTGTTTTCTGGGTCAGGCAGGTGAAAGAAATATCCAAGAAGAGGTCCCTAGATGCTATAGATTGGTCAAACCCTGAGAAGGAACTCAGCCTGGATCACTCAGGGCACACAGGACTGAATGTCTGCAGGCAAGACGAGGAATCGAAGCAAGCCTAGAGCCACATGGAGAAAAACCCTGGAGGAAAAGTTTGAGGCAGGTTTTAGTTATGGATGTGTAAGGTATCAAGCATAGTCGGGATCATCAATGCCCTTTGTCCTTTGCAACTTTATATTGTTCTCAGAATGATGAAGTTATAATACCTTTGAAATACGCTGAGAAAAATAAACACAAGAGTGGGAAAAACAGTGATTGAATTCATAAAATTTAAGACAGATTGTATGAATTTAAAAAATATGTAAAAATTAAAAGTTAATGTTAATAAATTCATGGAAAAATAAACACGTTTTTTTTGCTATATTGTTTTTGCTGTTTTTAATATCAAATTTAATTCAGCATGTAACCCATTGTTCCTTCATGTAAAATGTTATTATAAAAATGTATATTTGAAATCCTAGCCCTACAATTAGTAGTGTAAAAAATCAATTAAAAAACTTACGTTTCGAAAATTCAACAATGAAGAAATTATCATTCAAAGAAATCAGCCGTTCCTAAACATTTCCACTGGTGACAACAAACTTAGAAGGGCATATGTTGACTGCAAAAACAAAATACAAAATTAATAAATAACTGAATTAGTCGTTCTTCTTTACAGTGAGAAATATATTCAATACAATAAGATATGTGTATTTGGTAAAAATTATAGCAATATTCTAATGTTTTACCCCATAAAACTGGATTCATTTGCGGTAAACCCATCTTTTCAGTTAAAATTAACAAAAGAAATTCTTTAATAACGCAATCCATTATTTTCATTTACACAATGTATAAGATGACATCTGTCAGAATAAGATAATGTTGTCATAATTAGAAAAATCATGGAGTGGCCATAATAAATAAACATTAATTCCTTAGAATAAATAAAATGAAAACGCCTGTTTTCTGAACTAACTAACCATAATATGATAATAATCACGCCGTTAGGCAGAGAGGATGGACGGCCACACTGCTATATCGTGACATACCTCTCGAGCTTCTTCTATATTCATACATTGTAACACACACCCTCTTCGATTTTTTTTACTTCTTTTCGACCGTCCTCGACTTCTTTTTACACTGCTCGCAATTTTTCTTAACCGTTCTTCTCTCATACATTTGTTCCTAACGTTCAAAGGATCTCAGCGATCCTATTTAGTTCGATGAAGATTTAATGCCTTCACACACATTTAGAAAAAACACATTTAGAAAAAATATACTGAAATGTGGAAAAATATTTTTAATGCATATAAAAAACTCCTAAGTGTAAAGGCCTCAAGATTAATGTAAAGCTTCAATATATATTATTATTTGTATTTGTATAACATCAACGTTTTTAAAACAATATACCTATTACTTGAAGGTTTGAAAAAATTAAAAATTAAATTTAATAGTTTTCACTTAGTGTAAACCAATTTATTGATTAGTATCGCCGACCGGTTTCACTCTGTAGCGAGTTTCCTTAGGGCCATATACAAACAAATATGTTTACAACCCCGAGGAAGTTTTATTTTCAAACGTTTTTTTTTTAACAAATTGAATGCAGAATTTTTGAACTTTCCTATTCAGAACCCTTGATGTAGTTTTTTCATCATCTTCTCAAAGTGCCATGTCAGGTCCCGCCGACGTCGGCTATCACTCTGGCGTTGGCCTCTCTGTCCTGTGCCAGTCGGAACAACTCCCCCACCCTCCGATTATCCTTTAATATCACATTTTTTTTATTAGGTAAATTTATAAACGTTTGTTTGACAATGAACATTTTTAAAGTAAATACAGATCTATAAGTATGCAAAAACATTGAAATTTGTCAAGTTTACATTTCGCTTAAAAAGCCACAAATATACAATATTATTTTATTCTTATTAGCCCAAAGGTGGGAAATAAAAAACACATTAAATTAGAAAATATTTATTTCAAAAACTAACTAACCATCACGCCATCTCCGGAGGGGTAGGCAGAGAGGATGGATCACCACAGTGCTCTGTCCTGGCATACCTCTCGGGCTTCCTCTACATTCGTACATCGTACCATGCACCCATGTTGATTATTCCGACTTCGAATGTGGCCGCTTTTTAGTAATTGATTAATTTGGTCATGTCATGTTTTCCTCGGTCGTCCTCGGCTTCTTTTTTTACTCACGCTGCTTGTGTACAACTTTTTAACCATTCTACTCTCATCCATTTGTTCCATATGTCCAAACCATTTCAGGGATCCTTTTTTAGTTTATATATTCATAATTCTAAAAGTTAATATAATTTTATGTACTCGTATTTATATATGGGAATTTTTGACAACCCCATATTAAATATTTTCCCACTTACACGGTTTCTCCCAGCTAATGACATTATACCATCCTAATTGGTTATCCCCACTCCTCCCTCCACATTTTTAAACTCTAGTGCTAATTTCTTTATTGTATTTAACTTTAGTATACTGTTGTTCCTGAAGATGAAAGCATTGCTTTCGAAACATGTAGACAAATAAATATACTCATAATAAAGTGGTGTTAACTAAGTTATTTGTGCTTATTTATACTATAATATTATTATATATTCATTCTTGTAACATGTGATAGGTAGTTAATCTATCGCCATTTTATTGTCACGTGAATTCTACACCAGAGCAATGACAGTGACACATTGCCGTCGCCGGGATTCAAGCCCGGGACCTTCGTTATGGCAGTCAGAGCTCTTACCACTCTGCCACGAAGGTCGTCAATATCAAAATCCATCAATGTTTGTGTCTTCGACAGATTTCCGCAGCTCGCTGCCATCATCTGGTGACACCAGACCATTCGAATAAAATAACAATGTACCGAATGCATACTAATAAATTGTTTCGCAACAATTAAAATTATATTTTTGTGAATGTTTACTTTATACTTGTATACGAATACTGGATTTCACCCATGGTGGGTGATTAATTCATGAAATTTAATTGTATTAATTAAGTTAAAACTATCTATTCCTAATTATACACAACCCACAGTAAAATATCAAAATAAAGTTTAAATACTATTTTGGTGGTTTCCAACCACCAAATGCTGTTTCCATTTCCATTGCGACAGTCATTAACAGCAAATCACAACCACGATTTGCTACGATTTGTATACCCACAGGGAGACCATCATCGTCGAAGCCAACGGGACAACTGATGCTGGGATAGCCCAGGACATTGAATACGATCGTATAAACTGGGTCCCAAAAATTGTGTCCGCTACTTCCATGAAAATAGGCTGTGTCTGGTGATACGGGGTAAAACAATACTCCATTATCTTGGAGTATCTCCTAGAAAAATAATAAAATAACTTTAATTTATAATGTTGTAGAACTACATACATAAGTTAACCATTATTCATTATAAATCTGTATATGTTAGTTAATCATTCCTTACTTTGCAAAAAAAGTTCACACCCTACTTGCTGTACTGCGGTGGGCCGAATCTTACAGAGGTGGTCTGAATCTTTACTGTGGTGACCAGAATCTTTACTGCGGTAATCTGAATCTATACTATGGTGTCCTGAATCTTTACTGTTCTGGCCTGAATCTTTACTGTGGTGGCTTGAATCTTTACTGTGGTGACCAGAATCTTTACTGCGGTAGTCTGAATCTATGATATGGTGTCCTGAATCTTTACTGTGCTGGCCTGAATCTTTATTGTGGTGGCTTGAATCTGTACTGTGGTGGCCTGAATCTGTACTGTGGTAGTCTGAATCTATACTATGGTGTCCTGAACCTTTACTGTGCTGGCCTGAATCTTTATTGTGGTGGCCTGAGTCCTTTCACAAAAGTTAAAAATATTTCAAATGTAACTATAACTCAGAATTTTACTTTACTGTTACAGATGTATTACATCGAAAATATAGTTAACCTTTACGTAGTGATGTGGGTGTCCCATAGTTCACAAATTTGGTCCTTATTTTGTTGTTATAAGTAATTTACCCCCGCGCTCGATTATAAGGCAAGCCTCAATATAAGACTATAAGACTGTTATTTCATATGGCTTTAAAAAATGCCAAATAAATATTGATTTTGGATATATTTTGTTTTATTATTTTTATTCATCTTGTTACTAAATAGTGTTCATGCATGTAATAATCATCTGTACATGTAAGGATTAATTGTATCTCAATAGAGACGAAGATGCAAATTGGAAACGAAATATGGTGATCGAGGTGTTTACAGGACTTATGACCTGTCATTGGTTGGGTTAAGCGCACGCTTTATGTAATACAACATTTCTCATTCCACCTCTCTTACGACCACCATGTCCGACAAATTTTTGGATGTTGTATATATGTTAATATGTAACACCAAACTTCACATGTTAGTTTCAATCTACACACTAGCGCCATACATTCAAAATGTTGTAATATCTGTACATGTCTTCGTATTAAAATGATATTAAATAATACCTACTATTATAGACCGTCTGTGAGTCGTCACATCACTATTAATAACCTGAACTAACCGCGTCACTACTCAAAGGTTAAAAGGGAGTAACCAGTAGTAAGACGACAAGAAAGGGAACTAGGGAGTGCCATAGAAAAACTGAAGAAACTATTAATTATTTTTTGTTTGCATTTTCATCAGCCATTATCATTGAAGATTTGGAAAATACAATATGAATACTCCACGCTATAGCTGGCAAAACCCTACGTGATCGAGTTAGGAATACAGCAATCTGAGAAATCTGCGAGGTCGAAGATGTGGTCAGATGGGGACGTCAAAGACGGCGATACTGGCATCAACATGTAGAAAGAATGAGCTCAAATAGAATACCATACATAGCTCTCCATGGAACACCAAACGGACAACGCCGACCAGGAAGACCCCCGAAACGGTGGAGAGAAAGCTGGAGTTCAGCGTCTCAAGAGGACCTGCCTGAAATAACAGACTTCTGAGTCCACCAAAAGTGAAGAAGAAGAAGAAGAAGAATATGAAAACTTATAAATTCGACAACCTTCGTGACCGAGTAGCAAGAGCTATAACTGCTATACCGAAGATCCCGGGTTCGATTCCTGTTCGTTTGCAAATTTACTCAACGTAAAACAAACGTTAATATTCATTTTGAAAACAAATATGATATCATTAGTAGTCTTTTACTTTGATTGATTAATTCATAAAATAAAGTAAATATAAAAGTTTGGTCAATTTAACTGTTGCCGCACTTTATAATAGTTAATTGTGACACGTAATACGTTTGTGCTGTTTTGCTGTTAAAATTATATTAGTTTTAAAGTTTTTATAAAGAATTTTGACAGGTGTAAAAATAAATTTTTCATTTGTTCCAATGACAATTTGAATAATTTCTTTAATATTATTTCAAAGTTCTTGCTGGTTAAGTGCCTACTTACAGCTAATTTAAAAAATGGTGGATACGTGAAACATAAATTAAATAAACACAAAAGTCCGGATCGTCCATGTCAACATGTGCAAGATCGAAAAAAACATTATGTGTTATTACATTATGTGCTAAATTAAAAAACGGTGGATTCGTGGAACATAAATTAAATAGACAATATGTGCACCATCTAAAAATAACATTTTGTGTTAAATTATTTTTATTTTGTTATTTTATTTTATATCATTGTATTTTAAATTATTTGTTTTAGATTTATTTTGTGGGTGTTGCACGATCGAAGTGTGCGCGGGAGATGCCTATTGGTGGCGATGAGGTTCGCAACCCATCACACAGCGTCTCCCGCGGAGCGAAAAGAGAAGGATGGAGTGCCGCATCAGTAAAAGTGTGACAGTCCATTCTTTCTGCCTACCCTTTCAGGGAGATGGCGTGATGGTTAGTTAGTTAGTTAGTTTTTTAAAAGCTTAATCAATAGAATGACATTTTCAAATAACGCATTTTCAAATAGCAGGTGAGTCAACACCCAAAACACTTTGGTGTGGACGTAGCCTATCAAAAAGCAATGCATGAAATCAACTTTTCCTATTAGTTTTGAAATTTCATTTCTACTGCACGAGTCTCACTCATACGTTATGTTAGACACCCAAGCAAAAAATCGTACCTTTTAAATTTTGAAAATAACTTACCGATAGTTCATCATCGCATTTCTTTTCCAATATCTCTCCTTGATCGAATACCCACCGTGGAAGTGAATTGAAGAACTTTATGCTCCCACAGTAAAATAAAGAAGTAATTTGGTAATTAGATACTCCGAGAAATTTTTTGATTAGTTCACGCCACAATGATCGCCATTTAGTGAAGTCTTTTGGGTACGATAAAACTGTTTCCATGCCCTTTATTTTATGTAAAGCCAGGAAGCCAAACTCAAACGCACTGTCAAAACTGTCTAGCTTAACCTGGAGAAATAAATATTTTGTACAGATTCAATTTCATAAATTTATACCGAACAACCTGAAGAGAAAATTGTACGAAGTGTGTTCTGTCTAAAAATTATGGCCCCGAAACTATAACATTGTCAAAACAAAGTGCCGAAATAATTCGAGTGACCAAAAGAGCCACGTTAGGGATAAGTCTAAGAGACAGAGTCAAAAACGAGCAAGGATGAGGAAGACGAGAAGGAGGAAGAGGAGGAGAAGAAGAAAAAGAAGAAGAATATTGTGGGAATAAAATGTCTCAAAAAGAATTTCAACTCAATTAGAAGTGGAATTTATCGTTGTGATAAAAACACAGACTGATAAAGTTACAGTTATCTCCGGATGCCTATGGGACACTGTCTGGGACAAAAAGCATATGCTAGTGGAAAGCAAAGTTAGAATTTATAAAACATGCATCAGGCCCATAATGACACACGGAATTGAAGCACGAGCAGACACTGTCAGAACCAAACATCCCTTACGTTTACCTCAACTCCGTATTCCATTTACATCATTAACGTATACTTTTTTAACCATTCTATCTTCACCCATGCGCTCCATATGTCCGAACCAACGCAGCAATCCTTTCATAATTTTGTTCATAATACCTTCTTTCGCTCTACATTCCTTTCTAATATCAGCATTTGAGATTCTGTCATACATCATTCTACCACACATATACATCTTAGGGACCTCATCTTTCTTCTGTCAGTTTCATGCTTTGCTTCCATACATAAGGGTTGGGACCAGAACTCCATTGTGAACGGCCATTTTCGCTTTCATTGATAAATTCTAACTATCTAACTAACCATTATGCGGTCTCCCCGAAGGTGTAGGCAAAAAGAATGGACTGCCACACTTTTCTTTCCTGACATATTTCTCTCGCTTCTTCAAAATGCATACATTGTGTCATGCACACGCGTCGATTTCTCTGACTTCTCACATGGCCGACATTCAATATTTGATCGTGCCACGTTTTCCTCGGTCTTTCTCTTTTTCTGGTTCCATTGATAAATTCTTGTTTCCAATAACTATTTTTAAAGCTCCATTCACTTTGTTACCCCCACCAACCCTTCTTTCAACGTCATCGTCTGTTCGTTCATCTGCTGTGAACATGCTACCTAAATACACAAATTCCTTCACCTGTTCCAAGTTCTCTTCATTCACACTTATATTACAAACTGTCATTTGCTCTTAACTTTAAAAAACTAACACCTTTGACATTCCGACATTCATCATTAAATCGTTCGTCTTGTATACCTCATACATTCTTGACACCAAGACTTGTAATTCGTCCGCACTATCCGCAACGAGAACGGCAAGGATATATTATATTCAATATTATTTTATTTACAATATTATCTTACCTCTTGTGGGTGAATCTGTTTATTTATTTTAAAATGTTGTATGACTTTCTTCATTGCATTCAAAACGCTTTTAGATATTGGTTTAGTTATGCCTGATGTGTCCATCATTTTGAAATAAAATTTTATTTCAGAAATTGGCATCTGAAAAGGAAGAAATTAATATTACGAGTATTAGAGAAGCTTTAGATTTCTTCTTCTTCTTCACTTTTGGTAGACTCAGGAGTCTGTCATTTCAGGCGGGTCCTCTTGTGATGCTGAACTCTAGTTTCTCTCCACCGTTTCGGGGGTCTTCCTGGTCGGCGTTGTCCATTTAGCGTTCCATGGAGAGCTCGTATATGGTATTCTATTTGAGCTCATTCTTTCTACATGTTGATGCCAGTATCGCCGTCTTTGACGTCCCCATCAGATTTCTCGGATTGCTGTATTCCTAACTCAATCACGTAGGGTTTTGCCAGCTATAACGCGGAGTGTTTTCATCTCGGTTGTCCTGAGCATGCTCTCTGTCTTGACAGTGTCTGCCCTCGATTCAATGCCATATGTGTGGATTGGCCGCACACAGGTCTTATAAATGCGTACTTTGCTGTCAGTCCTCATATCCTTGTTTCTCCATATGACATCTTTCAGGCAGCCTGCAACCGCTGCAGCCTTATCTATCTGTGACCTAACTTCTCTGGGGAGGTAAGATATAAGTATTAGAGCTGGTTACTTCGCTTCCGAGATATTTGAATTGGTAGAAGCTTTAGATTTGATTAAAAAAATTAAACTTATATGTCGATATAAAATAATAAAACACTGTTTTTAACCACGGTATACTCATACATACAGTAGTTAAATACAAAGTGATTTATTATTTTACTAGCTGACCCGGCAAACTTTGTACCGCCTCAGAATCAATAAATATTTTGTTCATTTATTAGCCAAATTAAATTTAGTTATTTATTAAGTTAAAGTTAATACCAAAATGAATTAAGTTCAATAAATGTGCAAAAATCAATATGAATAGTATTTTAATTACATTGAAATGAACGTAATTCACGTGGCAGCAAGGGATTTGCTTCATTGAAGCGAATCGAAATGATTCGCGTAGCATTGTTGCACTACTTTCTGTTAAACTATTATGTACAATACACAAGCAAATAAATGTAGTTTAACATCTCTCGGCTTCAACGCGTATGGCACCCGATTCCTTACAAAACACTGCTTCCATGGCTTTCTGAGATGGCTTGTTGTGTCACTCCCAATGATCCTGCCAATTCTTCTTGCGTTTTACACGAGTCTTGATCAAGCAATGCCTCCAATTCTGCCATTGATGACGGAGAGAAATTAAAACAAATCAAAGATGGCCGTCCAAGCACAAACTTTGGCGACCAAGCCTTTGCGGTAGCCGGCCCTTCAGCCTGGAAAAATCTTCCAGCAGACCTTAAGTGCATTGAGAATCAATCAGAGTTTAGATCGAGACTCAAAATGCACCTTTTCAAATTATCATTTCCTGACAGGAAGGGCTGATCGACTTCGTCAGGTGCAGCCCTCATACTAAATATATTTGTTTTTATTGTTATTATTATTATTATCACGTTGATAATGGCACTCTATAAATTATCTAAATTATTGTTATTATTGAGTTATAAATGGTGTAACTAACATCACATTGTTTTATATATAATATTATATATAGAAGATATACCATGAGAATCAATAACTTAAAAAAAAAGTTGTATACACTAATTTGATTTAAATAATCTTCCGTAAATAAGAAATATGGAAAGCAACGGGAAACTACCACATTAAAAAGGCCCAATTGGCATCCCAAAAACCAGAAAAGATGTTAATAAACTTTGCTGCAAACCAATCTCTAGGATTGAAACTAAAAGTAAAAATAATAATAATCGTACAGATTGATGCTTACCTGTCCAACTGGCTTAAGGTCAGGAGAATTTGGACTTTTTAAAACTTTTGAAACCAAAGCTATATCTTCAACATATCTGACGAAGGGCCCCATACATACTAATTTTTCAAATTGAATGTCCGAGGAAGACGGGACGTGACCAGCATTCGGGACAAGGCCCCTCGTCCCTTTGTAACCAAATACTCCACAGAACATGGCTGGGATTCTTAAGGAACCGGCAGCATCGGATCCGATTCCAATCACAGATGCTGCGGCTGATAACAGAGCTGCCTGCAAAATATAATGAATTGAAAATTACCATTGTTGCGATACTATCCACATCGACCACCCACGCAAATATTACACTTTATTTGAAAATATTTCATGTTTATTTGACACTCCCAAAAAGATTCACCAGTGGACTAATACATTCAATCATATTTAAAGAATTCTTTAAAGACTGAATTCTTCTGAGAGAAGGAGGAATATTCACTTGGGAGTTCACTTCTTTCAGCTGATTGGCGGCCGTATACAAAACTCAGATGTCTTGAGTGATGTAAGTCTATTTGTCCCTGATAATTACCTTTGTCAAAGACAGCACAGATTGTTTTATTTGCCACGCTGCAAAACCAACCTGCCAATGGTTATGCCTGTGGGTAGGGCAATCTTATTGCTTAATCGGGTCGCCTCGGAGGTCGACATATTTCGTGATAGTGTGAGTTGCCTCAGGGATGCAATATCAATGTTATGATTATTTCTAATTCTTAAGCTTATTTTTATTTTAATTTTTATGCTTCTCTTTTAAATTTTAATAATGTTGCAAACGATCTGCAAATATGTCTGTAATGTTTGTAATTTTTATTAAAATAAATGAAAATGAAAATGAAAGAAATAAGAAAAAAAAATTGAACACTTCTTTATTGGATGTCGAAGGAAATTGTTGGTATCAAGAATTCCCTTCAACTTCCATTATTCCAACTAACTCAACCACTGAAGTTTTGGCTCACTTATCTTTCAATATCTTACCAGGACCCCAGATTTTGACAGTTACATGAGAAAAATCTATTCTTACCTGAGATGTATGGAATATTTCTTTCGCAATTTTAAAACTAGTAAATTGGTTAACTTTCTGATGAAAACTGATCACGGCAATTACATTGCTGTACACGGAAAGCACTGCTAGTGTCAGAGTAAATGGAGATCTTACAGCCTGGTTTGATAACAGGTGTCAAGCAGGGGTGTGTAACGCCCCCATGATTAAACAATCTACGAGTATATATGGACCAGTGTATATGAAAGAGCTGAAAGGGATGGAAGCAGGTGAAAAATGAACGGTGTGTCAGTGAAATGTTTGTTGTATGCGGACGACGCTGTGCTATTTGCAGACAACGAGCATGAACTACAAGCCCTGTTGTCTAGTATGTATGAGGAATACATGCGATACGATTTGATGATGAATGTGAATAAGTCCAAGGTAATGATTTTCGAAATAGAAGGAAACATGACAGTCTGCAACATTAAATGTAAACAGTGAAAATCTGTAACAAGTGGATGAATTTGTTTATTTAGGAAGTGTGTTTACAAAGGATGGGAGAGTGGAGAGGATATTGAAAGCAGGGTTGGGGCAGGCAACAGAGTAAATGGTGCACTTAAAGTTGTCATCGCAAACAAAAACCTATCCAAAAAAGCTAAGATGGCAGTGCATAATGGTGTTCTTGTGCCGACCCTTACGTATGGAAGTGAAGCATGGAACTGGCAAAATAAGGATGAAAGTAGAATAAATGCAGTAGAAATGAGATCTCCAAGATGAATGTGTGAAAAATATGTATATGATAGATCGTCAAATGCAAGTATAAGAAGTGAATGCGGTGCGAATGAATGTGTTATGAATAAAATAATTAAAGGGTCGTTAAGATGGTTTGGACACATGGAAAGAATAAACGATGTGAACGGAGCTAGAAATAGAGGAAGAAGGAGGAAAACTTTGCACGATCAAATCAATCAAATATTAAATGTGGGTCATGCGAGGAGTTGGGGAAATCGACGTGCGTGCATGGCACGAAGTAAGAATGTTGAGGAAGTGAGAGAAGTATGTCAGGGCAGAACAGTGTGGCATTCCATTTTTCTGCCTACCCCTCCGGAGAGACAGCGTGATGGTTAGTTAGTTAGTTAACTTTCTGACTTTTTTAATACCTCTCCACCTGACGAGCCTCCTGGTGTTCTTCTAAGATCATAAGGGTTCCTAGTGGTGCCTGTAATATAGTTAAATGTCTCCGGGCTCCCGCACAGCTCTGGTGTATTGCTGACCAGCAGTATGATTGCTCCAGCAGCCTTCAACTGCTTGATACATTCGGCATCCTCTTCTGCGCAATGGGGAGGTTCTATTATTCTGCCGGCTTGGTGACTAAAGCCTGAAAAGATTATACTTATTATTGATTTTGGTGTAGAAATATTCAAAGAATTTCAAATGGTTTTCTATAAACAATCCATAAGACTAACAATAAGATGTGCATACTACCCATGATGACATACGGACTAGAGACAACAACTCTTACAGCAAAAAGTGTCCACAGGCTCAAGTGTACACAGAGGTCCATGGAAAGACAGATACTTGGTGTGAGCTTGCATGAGCGCATAAGAAATGAAGAAATCAGTCGCCGCACCAGGGTTGCTGACGTCATGGACCGAGTGGCAAAATTGAAATGGCAATGGGCTGGACACTTGGCTAGACAGGGTGGCAACAGATGGGCACCCAGGATACTCAGTTGGAGACCATCGGAAAATAGACGAAGTGTCGGAAGGCCACCGATGAGATGGACCGATGATATTATCAAAAGGGTTGGAAAATCTTGGATACAAAAGGGGCAGGATAGAGACGAGTGGAAGAAATTGGAAGAGGCCTGTATCCAGCAGTGGGAGGAAGAAGGCTAGCAAAGAAAGAAAGAAAGAAAGAATCTATAAGACGATATTCTTGGCAGAGTGACACCAGCTATCTCTGCCACATCGAATGTCCCGGATTCGATTTCCAGCGATGACAGTGTGATGATTCTCACACTGGCTTTGGTCTGGTGTAGAATTGAATGGTGATACATTAGCTACCTATCACATATCATGAGAATCAATATAATAGCCATACTCTTTGGAAACTTCGACAATGAAATCCCGAGACCACACCAGGATCGACGCATTTGAAATGTGAGGATACCCTGGATTGCAAAAAGGACGAACGGCTTAGTCCTTAATGAGCTCAAAATAGCATTAAGATTATCTGTAATATACAGTCGGCAAGTAATGAGTTTCTTTAGTCATATTCCCAGGAGACAGCTGGATAACCTGGAAAAAAGTATTGTCCCAGGAAGTGTTCCAAGGGAAAAAAAATAAAGGTAGATCTACTGCGCTGTGGTGTGACCAGATAAGGGAGATAACTGGGGGAGAACAGGAAATGCGGACTGCGGAGAACAGAGAGGAATGAAGGCTTATTGTTTTACCCGCGGGCAGGATAAGGGAGGACCCTTAGTGACGAGGAAACAAAGATACAAGAATTGTTTCGAGAACTCTCCAATATGTTACTCAAACAAGTACACCTTATAATCATACCTTTCACCCCAATACTTTCTTTAACTGTAACAGGAACTCCTAGTAATGGATAAGTTGTCTCCAATTCTTTTATGGATTTTGTTTTGGATGCAATTAACAGGTCAACATCTTTAGCATCTGCTATAGCCTGTTCAAACTTGGAATCGACTATTGCATTTATAAATGGGTTGACTTCTTGACATCTTGAAATATAAGCTCTTATAATGCATTCGCTTGTGAGCTGAAAATAAAGAATGGAAAATTTATATCGTTCTCCCTAAAATTATGAGAAACATTCCCAGCAATGCACAAAGAGGTAATCAGTTGAATGACTCCAGGCATCCGCTATGCTTAATAATTAAATCAAGGGGATTTTTTTCACCACTTAAATGGTTTCCTGAAGTACAGAGTTTGGTCTGATTAAGCGGAAGCTGTGAATGCCTAAATAAGATGATACTTAATGAGACCCTATCACCAGGACTCACTCTACTGACCGCAACTTCGTTATCAAGTAACCATAGATTTATGTTAAATGATTCTACTCACCTTTCCATTTCGGATCTTTTCCGCAATCTTTGTAGCGCTGAGGTAAAGTATTTCATTACTTATTGGTGGAAGTCTTCCTTTACTAGAAGGGTAAGCAAATAACTGACTTATTCCTATTATTTTTGCCAAAACCTTGGAAAAAAGTAATATTACCCATTTTCTCACGAACCAATTTAACATATTTTCTAAAAAAAAATAACTCAAATGAAAACACATTTTAACATAAATAAATACAAGGAATATTATCCACCACTACTTTAAAAACATACTTAAATATATTTAATTAAGTTTTCACCGGATTAGTGAAAACACTGGTTGGCAAAAAAAAAAATATATATATATACCCCTGACACCATTTTTGCTGATTCTTATGTAAAATGATTTTTTAAATCCAAATATGACCTAAATTTTTCCCCATCACCAACCGTTTTTGAGGGATAGCTCCCCACTTATTTTTATCACTTTTCCATAATTTGGAGGGATGAAAGATGAGATTGATGAAAGATTGATGAGATTGATGAAAGGTGGCGATGAGGTTCTCAACCCATCACACCGCGTCTCCCGCGGGGGTGAAAAGAAAAGGATGGAGTGCCGGATCGGTTAAAGTGTGGCAGTCCATTCTTTCTGCCTATCCCTTCGGCGAGACGGCTTGATGGTAAGTTAGTTTTTTGGAGCGATGAAAAGGGTTATTTTTGCCTTTACATTTGTTCTGAGGAGCTTGAGAGGTGAAAAGTTCTAAAACATGAACATTTGTAGCAAGGAGGTAGATTTAGAACACATTAAGTTATAAAATAATCATTAAAAATTATCTATTTTGCTTTTTTTTCTCAATTTTTTCTATTATTTTCTATCTATTCTAGCTTCCAGCCCCCAGGAATGGTGTCAGGACCAGATTTTTTTTAGCCGACCAGTGATATCTGGAACAAGAAGATGATTTTGTATATTTAGGAAGTATGTTTACAAAGGATGGGAGGGATATTGAAAGAAGGGTTGGGGCAGGCCACAAAGTGAAGCTTAGATATTGCATCCACTATCACGAAATATGTCGACCTCCGAGGCGAACCGATTAAGCAATAAGATTGCCCTACCTACAGGCATAACCATTGGCAGGTTGGTTATGCAACGCGGCAAATAAAACAATCTGTGCCGTCTTTGACGAAGGTAATTATCAGGGACCAATAGAGCTACATCACTCAGGACATCCGAGTTCTGTATACGGCCGCCAATCAGCTGAAAGAAGTGAACTCCCAAGTGAATATTCCTTCTTCTCTCCAATGATTGGTAGCTTAGCATACCTAGCAAGAATTCAGTCGGAAAGAGCCACGGGTAATAACGCGCTCCCTGAGAATATCGGATCCCAGGCGGTGACCAATTAACAGAACTATATTCCAGTCGACTTCTTACCAGGGAATTATACAACATCCGAAGTACCTGTCTGTTCGAAAATATGGAAGCATTCTTTATGTATGGAAGTGATCCATGTAACTGTTAAAAGAAGGATGAAATGATAATGAATGCAGTAGAAACATGGTCTTTTAGACGAATGTGTCTATGATAGAGTGTCAAATGAGAATATTAGAAATAATTGCAGTGCAGTAAAGGAAGTGTTGTGAACAAAATGATGAAAGGATTATTAAGATGGTCTGTAAGAAATAATGGTAAAAAGTATATATATATATATGATGTAAACGGAACTAGAAATAAAAGAAAACCGAGGATAATATGGCCCGATCAAACAATCAAATATTAAATGTCGGCCCCGCGAGGAGTCAGAGAAATCGGCGTGTGTGCATGACACGAAGTAAGAATGTTGAGGAATCGAGAGAAGTATGTCAGGCATATGCAAGTATGTATGTATGGCGTGTTAGTTAAGTATCCATATCAAAATATAAAATTCTCAACATTACCCGTTGATTAAAAAAATCACAATTATAAAAATTTCAACAAACACGCCAGATTTTTAAAGAGTTTAGTAATGCACTAAAAATATTATTGCTCGGAAGTGATTATAAAATAACGTTATAAAATAGAGTCCACAGTACAATCACACCAAAAAAGAGATGTCTGTAACATTTGGTGACTCAAATTACTTGTTAAATGTCTGGATTAGTCAGTTCATTTAATTGAGATTGTTTGCAATAGTGCGAGTGAAGAATGGTTAAAAATATATATGTGAATGGAAAAATAAGTCAAAGAAGGCCAAGGAAGACATGGCATGACCAAATTAATCAATTTCTGAAAGGCAGCCATGTTTGAAGTAGGAACAATCGACCAGGGTGCGTGTCACGGTGTGTGAATGTAGAAGAGGTGCGAGAAATATATCAAGATGGAGCAGTGTGGCAGTCCATTCTCTCAAAATATATTTATTGCCTGAGAAATCAAATCAAATCAAATCAATTAATTTTCTCAAAAGATATTGCACGCAACAATTATAGTTTAATACATCTATTGAGAACAGGTAAAATATAATAAATATATAATACCAGGAACGCATGAGAGATGTTTTGACTTAGGAATACAAGATGCTCTCCAAAGTCAAGAGTATTTGTATTCTGAACATACTTTCACTTATATTAAAGATGTCGATCTCCGAAGTGATCATGTTCAGCGGTTTGATAGCTCTCCTCACCGGCATCACTAGAGGCAGGTTGTTTCTGAATATTGGGAGTTAAAACAGTCTGTGCTAATGCTGTCGAAGATAACCATCCGGAACATAAAGATGGATATCCTCCAAGATGACGGAATTCGTTAAGAATCTTCAGATAAATCTGGAAGAATGGGTTAGTGTGAATTCAGATAAGTGTAGATTATTGATAACATAATGTATTTTGGAATATGTATGAGCAGCATTAAATTGTATGATATGTATATTTTCTTTAATAAATAAAAGGTTGGCCTTCTAATAAGTCATTCTTAATTTTTTACTATTTTACATCTTCGTCTCTATTGAGATGCAATTAAACCTTAAAAAATTATTAAAGCCTTTAATCATCTTTGTTTGATTTTATTTTGATACAATGTTTTTCATATTCGCACTCTAAAGTAGCATAGCTTACCGAAACTCCGCTTATATACAATATTTCTTCTTCTTCTTTCTGTGTCCTGTCAGGTCTCCCTAACGCTGACTATCACCCTTGTCATAGTGATGCCATGAAATCTGTATATGATAGAGTGTTAAATGTAATTAACATAAGAAGTGAATATAGAAATAATTGATTATATCAGTATCTTCCTTAGATAATCCATTGTTTTGGCAGTTACGCTTTGATATTTCAACATTATTAACTGTTTAACCGCCTAACCTTCCGGTAAATGTGCAAAAAGAAGCAGATTTTTTATTAATTTAATCACATAACAATTTTATTTTTTTAAATAACGAAACGTCAAAGACTCGACCGCACACTTCACCTTCCCCTTGTAAAACTATCATATTTGTGAAGACTTGTACTCGAGTGTTGTTGGCACACGCGCGTATCCCGCAGTTTGTACATTTTAGGTACATTCATTTTTCTCAAGCGCAGAATGGTACAGTCAAAGTGAACGTATCACATACGTTCAAATACCTGTCAATTGAAACACTGTTATAAAATCACAATTGATGTATTTTTATGAAATTGTCCCACAGTTGTTTCGCTAACCAATGTTAACATCACCAGGTGTTAGAATCAGCATTTGATTGATTGTAACACCGACACTTGATGATGCTAATATTTGTAACACCAGACCTGATGATACGGTTGACTGTAACACCTGATAATGCTAACACTGGTTACCGAAACGGCTGTCGCGACAATTTCATAGGAATTAAATCATTTGTGATATTATTATTATTATTACTTTGTTGAAAAAACTCCTTACATCATTACAGCGCAAGCCAAATCGATGTTAAGGATAAAAAAAAGAATATCAAAGGAAATATACGTAGATCGAGGTATAATATGACAGTTATTTCCTTGCTGCCTTTATCGTAAGGGTATTCACGAATTCGCTATAATTGCATCCAAAGAGGTCTATCGCTTTCAATACAGGAGAACTTCGAAGGGCCTCTGTGCGGCAATTTGGGGCATAAAATAATACATGCCCCCTTGCTCTGCTATAACTATGAAGAACGTATAGATTTAGTTCTCTCAGTATTCCTGGATTGAAAATACCTCCGGATAATAGTTTAAAAAAATGCTTTCCTAGAAAGATCATTTAACGAGTTTCAAGAGCGTTGAAATCCAACATTCCTTAGAGAAATAGTGAGGGGTACAAAAAGGATAATACTTGTACTCCCTGAGGTATAAATATCTCAAAAATCCTTTCTGGATCCTTTCTAGATCCAAGATGATTGTTCTTTCTCTGGGGTCCCAAATGATAGAGCAGTACTCCAAGTTACATACATACTACAAACCAGCGCTTCATACAGTCGACGAATCGCCGTTGTGCTGGAAAAAAATCTTGCGTTCCGTAGAACAAAACCAAGCATTTTGTTGGCTCGCTTGATAATATTAGATAGATGTATAAATGTGAAGTTGGACTCAAACGTGATACCCTTAATATGATCAATACGCTGTAAATAGATGTTGTTCATGTGGTATGGGAATAATTAAGAATTTCCAGATTGAGTATATGTAATTACAGAGCGCTTTGGTATACTATATTCAAATGGCAAATTGTTATCATGCGACCACCTTAACAACCTATTAATATAATTTTTTAGGAGAAATGAATCATTAGAATTTTCTATAGCTCTAAATAGATTCAAATCGTCGGCAAAAAGAAGATCATTAGATGATTCAATGTAATTAACAATGTCATTGATATACAAAAGAAACAAGAGCGGCCCCAAATTTGAACCCTGGGGGTTTCCTGAATTTGCTATAAAGCTATCTGAATTATGATGGTTATACACTACATATTGTTTTCGGTATTTCACTATATATTATAGCAGTGTTTCAATTAAAACGTTAACAGTATCTTCTTTGAATACAAAATAATCAATAAACAGACAACCGAGATCCTGGTAAAGTCAGTCATAACAGGCAATGATATAAAATTATTTTCATTGATTTATTTTGGAATATGTAAGGGTAATCTTCTCACATCTTCTTCATTATGCACCAATAATAATGTGTAAGATTATACATCGGATTGACGGTTCCGTTATGCACAGCCTTGCGTGTTTCTGTATGTTCTCTCATTATTAATAATTAATTAATTAGTTATTTCATAAATGGTAATTATCCATAATGAGGTAGAATTTATGTTGGCCTTTTATGACACATCTTTGTAAAATATTAAATGTTTCTTGAACAATGATGTAAAACTCCATATGAAATAATTAATACAAAATAAAAAAGGCTGTTTTATTGAAGTTTTATTACATTTGTGACTACCTTCATGGCTGAGTGGTAAGTGCTTTTACTGGCACACCGAAGGTCCCGGGTTCGATTTCCAGTGATGGCAGTGTGATTGTCATAGATAAGCTATCTATCACATGTCATAATATTCAATATAATAACCAAAATAAATTGTATACAGTAATTGGGTTCAAACGACCTGTTGTATACAAAAAATAATTGTAATTATTATAATAATATTTATTAAATACTAAATAATTATATAAATAAAACAACTTTGTATTTAACCACGGTATGGTTATTATGGAATCGACAAAGACCTCTCAAAACCATTCCAGACATATAATGGCCTTCGACAGGGAGATGCCTTGGCATGTCTCCTATTTAACGTGGCTCTAGAAAAAGTGATAAGGGACTCAAAAATAGATACCAGAGGCACTATATTCTACAAGTCAGTTCAGCTACTCGCCTATGCAGATGACATAGATATTGTGGGACGGTCACTTGAAGCTACCCGTGAAGCGTTTGTAGCATTGGAGGAAAAAGCAAAAATAATGGGACTTGTCATAAATGAAGATAAAACAAAATTGATGATTGCTTCTAATACCACATATCCATACCCCCACTTTGAAATAACTAATTCATTTACATTCTTAGGCTCAACAGTTACCAGTGATAATAACACCCGAGAAGAAATTGACAGAAGGATAATGGCAGCAAACCGATGTTACTACGCTCTCCAAAAACAGTTAAGATCCAAATTACTGCGAAGAACCACAAAAACACTATTGTACAAGACCCTGATCAAACCAGTCCTCACATATGCCTCTGAAACCTGGGTGATGACAAAACACACTGAAAGGTCCATCGCAGCATTTGAAAGAAGGGTTCTTAGGACAATATATGGCCCAGTGAGAGACCACAATGGTTGGCGTCGTCGATATAACCGAGAGCTATATGATATCTATAAAGAGCCCGATGTGATCAGATCCATCAAAGTAGGGCGCTTGAGATGGGCTGGTCACATAATCAGAATGGACGACGACAACCCTACAAAACGCCTCACGCTCTCAGTACCACAGGGACGTAGAAGACCAGGAAGGCCCAAAATGCGATGGATGGACAGTGTCAACACGGATGCATCGGTGTTGCAAGTGAGAAATTGGAGAATGGGGGCATCAAACAGACAAGAATGGAGGAAGCTCCTGGATTCAGCCAAGGCCCACCCAGGGCTGTCGAGCTTAGGATGATGATGATGGTTATTATATTGATGCCAACTAGTTTCGCTTGGACCCAAGCTTTATCAGGGCAGTATAATAACTTATTATACTGCCCAATATAATAACCCTACCGTGGTTAAATACAAAGTTGTTTTATTTATATAATTAGACTTTGCGTTTGCGTGTTTCGGGAGGTGGTTGTATTTGCACTAGACTCGTGATAACAATACTACCTGTGTAGTTAGAAGTTCCCGTTCTGGTGAAGGTGTTATCCTTATCTTGTTTTAACCATATCCCTATTAACCAATCCCTTTATACAAACTTCAATAAGGTACATTTTTATTTCTACCCACCTTTTTTTTTCTCTTTCTTTTAAGATCTTATTGTTGCATTAATAATCAACATTTTTTAATTATGAATCGCGCTAAACCACCCGACCCCGTTCCCCCCGATGGGAATATGTCGAGTGATTCGGCGGCGAGCTCCACAAACATGGAATCGGCGGAACCAATGGTCCCAGAGGCCTCCACGTTTGTCACCATTAAGGGAAAAAAAAATCCCAAAATTAGAAAGTCCTCCTCCACGGCAGCAAGTAGGCAAGTGACGAGTTCCGACTCGGATCATCTTCCTCACAAGCCCTCAACCCCAAAGATAATTCTCCCTAGGGAACGGCGTATTGCCCAAAAACCTCTCTCGTCCGCTACCTCGGTTCCTTTACCACTCCCTGTTCCTTCTGCCTCGTCCACCCTTTCTCCCCCATCCCCCTTACCCTCCAATATCCAATCTAAGATCCCACCTACGACCCGCCTCTTCAATGATCTTGACAGACCCCCCTTTATCACCCATGTCACCCGGCAAAATTCAGAAGGCTCGATGGGAACATTGTACGGTATTGATTTTGGAAAGTTTCTTTTCAAAAACAATATTAAAACTTCCTGGAACGGAATTAAAAACATCGGAAGAAATAAACTCTCAGTTGAATTCAATAATTCAAAAGACGCAAACTCCTTTGTAAATTCGGAAAAAGTTAAGAACGCATCCTACAATGCTTTCATCCCGACCTTCCAAGTCACCAAACAACGATACAGTGTTTTAAATGCTATAGATTTGGGCACACCAAGGCACTGTGTCGATCTCAGCCGCGATGCTATAAGTGTGGCTCAGACCACCTTGGAGAATCCTGCCAGATCGATACCCCACAACTCAAATGCCTTAACTGCTCTGGGAACCACTCCGCTGTAAGCAAAAATTGCCAGGAATTCACAAGGCAACAAAATATTAAACATACAATGGCCGACAAAAGTATCTCCTATGCAGAAGCCTCCAAAGTGCACAACAAAGCCTCTATCTCATATGCTGAAATTGCTCGTACAAGGAGCATTCCCAACCCCACTGATCTAACCCACAAGCAACCATCCACGTCTTCTTACGTAAAAACAGTTACTAAGAAGACTAACCCCAAACCTTCTTTCGTCAAACAGACCCCCAACCATGACCATCTCCTGATTTCCCCCAACGGACAACCCTCCTCATCCCCTAATAAGGGATTTACTTCCTTAACCAACAACTCAAACTCCTCAATTATCTCCTCCCTACTTCAATTACTCCTCTCCATTTTACAAAATAATAATCAATTACCGTCCAACGCTGCCTCAATTTTGACCAACCTTATTTCCCTTCACCAACCCACTCATGCTCCCCCCGAGGAGGATTCTTCAGTGGAACTGCCACAGCATTTCTAATAAAAAAGCAGACTTTTTGAATCTTCTCACCAACGAAGATGTCTCAATCGCCGCGGTCTCGGAGACTTGGCTGGCCCCCGGGTTTCATTTGAAATTCGGCTCTTACCAATGTATTCGGGATGACCGTATAGATGGGAAGGGCGGCTCCGCTCTTTTCATTAAAACCCCTATCCAATTTTTTCCTGTGAACGTCAAGCCCACCGGCTGCCCGTTTCAGGTGGTAGCTGCCACGGTTCTTGGCGTTACCATAGCCTCCCTTTATATTTCCCCCTCCAACAAACCCACCAAAGCAATGCTTGGTGGGTTTTTTTCCAATCTCCACCCCCCTTTCCTTATTCTGGGCGACTTCAATGCCCATCATAGTTTGTGGGGCGCTCCCACATGTGACAGATTAGGAAGAGACTTGGTCGACCTCCTGGATCAAAATAATATTTGTGTTATTAACGATGGCTCCCCCACACGTCTAAGGATTCCCAACCAACGCCCTAGCGCCGTGGATATCTCCCTCTGTAGTTCCGACATAGCTTCCAGTGTTAACTGGAAAACTTTGGAGGATACTCTTGGGAGTGACCACTATCCCCTCATCATTGAATCCCAATCTCTTCCATTAATCCAAAATTTATTTCACAAGTCAAGTTCAACCCGTCGCCCTCGATACATCACTTCAGATGTAAAATGGAAGGATTTTTCTGACTCTCTGGAGCTCTCCGTTCTGAACCTCCCTCCTCCATTAAAAAAAAATATTATTTCCTCCTATAATAACTTCATATCCTGTATTGACTCCGCAGCAACTTTACATGTCCCCGTAAGGAAAAAATACAAACTCCCTCCAGCTCCTTGGTGGGACTGGGAGTGCTCGGAAGCAGTCAGTGAGAGAAAATTATATGCAATCCATTACTCTAAAAATATGACCCTAGATAACTTTCTTTCTTATAAGCAGATCCAAGCAAAAACAAAAAGACTTTTGAAAATGAAAAAGAAACTTGGCTGGAAGAAATTTTGTTCCTCCCTATCTCCAGATGTCCATATATCCGAGGTATGGAATACTATCCGCAAATTCCGGGGCTCCTTTATACCCCCAAACCCCAAACCCGAGTCGTTAGATTGGTTGAAGGGCTTCATAGACAAGCTTGCTCCTCAAACCGCCTATAATTGGAATGAATCTCCTTATACTTATGATTTTAAACAGAAGGGTTGGATGGATGAACCATTTTCCTTGAGAGAGCTGAGATCTGTACTAGACCGGCTTGATGACTCGGCTCCGGGAGTGGATGGTATCCCATACAGCTTCATGAAAAATTCTAGCGACGTAACTCTCTCCTATTTTCTATCCATTATCAATAAAATGTTTGAATCTGGAAATATTCCCCCCTCCTGGAGAACTCAAATTATTTTGCCCATCCTTAAAACCCACAAAAATCCCAATTCCTGTAACTCCTACCGACCGATCGCTCTCTCATCATCGATGCTTAAAATTACAGAACATATGATAAAAAGCCGTATAGACTGGTTCATTGAAAACTCACGAGCACTACCCCATTCCCAATTTGGATTTAGGAAACGTAAAAGCACAATCGAAAGTATATCGGTCCTGACTTCAGAAATTAGAATCGCTCTTTCAAAGGACGAACATCTCATGGGAGTCTGCCTTGATATCGAGGGGGCATTTGACAACGTCGTCATTAATATATTAAATTCCAAATTATTAGAAATGAGCATTCCACGCAGACTCAGCAGTTTCATAATCAACTTAATTCTTTCAAGGAAGGTTGAAGTCCACGTGAGAGGTACTCCTACTACTCAACGAATATTGAGTCGAGGCCTTCCACAAGGTTCTGTCCTAAGCCCCATCTTATTTAATATATACACCCAAGATTTAAACCTCTCCGTCCCAGAGCCCTCCAAAATTTTACAATACGCGGACGATTTATTTTTATATGTTACCGGTGCGAGTGTTTGCTCTCTAGAGAAACTTCTTAATTCAAACCTGAAGAGACTTGCAGCTTGGTTTGGCCGGCGAGGGTTGGAACTCTCCCCGGGCAAATGCAAGGCCATTGTGTTCTCTAGGAAAAGGAAAATTCCCACAATTAAAATCATGTATAACCAATTTCACATCCCCGTTTTTAACCAAATAAAATTCTTGGGCGTTATCTTAGACAGTAACCTCTCCTGGAATGCATATGTCAACCACGTGGTCAATAAATGTCAAGCAGGGCTCAATACCCTACGAGCAGTTTCACGTGTCTGGTGGGGTTCACACCCTACTATTCAAAGACTTTTTTACTGTGCCTTCATACGTAGCCATTTGGATTATGCGTCTTTCCTCATCGAGCCTACTTCCAAAAAGAATCTTCAACGATTAGATCGGATCCAATCCCAAAGCCTTAGACTTATCATCGGAGCCATGCGTTCTTCTCCAATAAATACTTTGCAGGTGGAATCTGCAGACCCCCCACTCCATATGAGGCGACAATATCTAGCAGATAAATTTCTTCTAAAATGTTTTATTATATCCGACCATCCCCTTTTGACAATTCTATATAAGCTAAATTTCCAAGTCACTACTTCCCCATACTGGAGAAACAAAGCCCCTCCCTTATTAGTCAACAGCTTCCAAACCTATCAATATTACAAGCCAAGCTTAATCTCCCAAGATTTATTACCCCTATACAGATCCCCTTATAAGATTAATACGTTTATGCCAACAGTCTTACTTTCATTTGGTATTCACTCTGGTATTCAAGCTCAACGGGACTATTCCCGAATCATGAGATCTCAATGGCCCAACTGGAGACCTATATTTACCGATGGTTCCAAAATAAATTCCGAATTTTATACTGGGGCTGCATTTTTTTGTGAATTTAACAACCACGAAAGACTTTTCAGACTACACAAATTGGCCTCCGTTTTCACAGCCGAATGTGTGGCCATCCTGGAGAGTCTTAAGTATGTAATCTCTCAAAACTTAACAAAAATTATTATTTTATCAGATTCCCTGAGCGCCCTGCAAAAAATCCGTGAACCTCCTTCCCAGTATCCCGAAGATGAATTCTGCATCGAGATTCGTCATGCGCTATGCTTGTTGCAAGACTCAGACAGAGAGATCGCCTTGGCTTGGATCCCGAGTCACAGCGGGATCTCTGGAAATGAAAAAGCAGACAATATAGCTAAACAGGCAATTCATTCTGGTGATGACAAATATATCACTCACATCCCCATCAATGATCTTATCCCTGTAATGCGCGAAAAATTGCAGCTCACATGGCAGAATGATTGGAACATCTCCAGTCAGTCCAAGGGAAAAATGTATTCGGAACTTCAGCCCGATGTCCTGTCGACACCCTGGTATAATAAACTAAAATTAAATAAATTTGAAACCAGCTCGATTTGTAGAATGCGCATCGGTCACTGTTTTCACAGAGCGCATCTTACCAAAATTCATATTCTAGACTCTGCCATATGTGAATGCGGCATCGAAGATGAAAATCTCGACCACATATTCTTCAACTGCCCGTTTAATGTACAATACCCAAATTTTATTCCAGACCTTATAGACCTTAATATATCCTTACCTACTCACATGTCCACTCTCATCTCCTCATCTAACAAAAACCTGTATAAAATACTAACAAAATTCCTGACTCTCAATAACATAAATCTGTAACATATTCCTTACTACTAACAAAAATTTATTAGATACTAATCCTAGATGTAATTTGTATATATAACAATCTTCCATAGATTAATCCCTTAACCCACTACTACTATTACACATCTACCCTTACTTGAGACTGGCCCAGAACACCCACAAGCGGTGAAAAGCCATAAAAAAAAAGAAGAAGAAGAAGAATGGTACAAACCCCAATTATCTATGTAATATCGTTTGATTTCTGAACTGTCAAATTTTGCCGTACTTTGCAAACTAGCTCGAGACAAAGAATGCCACTGACAAAGTAATAAAAAGCTAATTTTATCAGAATGTATCAATATAAAATTTCGAAAATCACAACTTAAATTAAACTATTATGTGAATCATAAAAATCATCGGAAGTAGCGTATCGTGTGCTATAAGCGATTCCTTGTATTTTCAAAAATAGATTTATCGGTGGAAAATGTCAAGTGCGACCTTCATCATTTTCCTGAAAAGTACTAAAAGAAATATTTTTCAATTGATACAATAACCTTCTAATTTATTAATTCATCAAATTCGGTACATTGGCTGTGGTTATACAGATTTTCTATCACTGGCTAAAAAAAATGTTAAATATAACATAAAACTTACCCCGCTAACCCTCCAAATAAAAACTAAACGCCATTAGGGATTGGTTTTTCTTGTACCGAAGCTAGTGCCATTTTTTAATATATTAGGTCCTTACATATGAAATTGGCGTTTTGTATGGGAGGAACATAAAGTTGATTTTTTTTAAATATAATATATTTATTTAATCAAAGTATGTACCATTGCTATCTATGCACCTTTGCCATCTCATAGGTAGTTCATCGATCTCTTTACTAAAAAAAACATTCGGACGGGAATCAATAAAATCTTTGAAGTCGGTTTGGACTGCCCCATCGAAGTTGAATTTTTTCCCTTGCAAGAAGTTATCCAAATTTCGAAAAAAAAAAATAATCTGTTGGGGCAAGGTCCGGAGAGTACGGTGGATGTCTTAGACATTCCAATTGAAGCTCTTCTAATTTGGTAGCTGTCTGTTGTGCAGTGTGTGGTCTAGCGTTATCATGAAGCAGCAGTGGCCTAGAGCGATTAACCAGCCTCGGTTGTTTAGCAGCTAGCTTTTCCATCATAGTTTGCAGTTGCTGACAAAAGACATCTGCCGTAATCGTCTGGCCAGATTTAAGAAAGCTGTAGTGAACGACACCAGCACTAGTCCACCAAACGCTCACAAGTAACATTTGTGGAGTCAATTTTCGCTTGGGGCATGG
>JAHDVF020000448.1:0-149876 GCA_022606425.2 Lepidostoma basale | reverse complement strand
GTATGGCAGTCCATTATTTCTGCCTACCCCTTCGGGGAAACGGCGTGATGGTTAGTTAGTTAGTTTAAATAATTCTTTCCGCCGAAAATCGAAACCGGACTTCTTGTTTAAAGAACGCGTTAATTCGAAAAAATCTAACAGACAATACACGCATGTGCTACAACATAACTATTGAGGCGTTTTAGATCTTAATAAAATTTATGATTCGATTGATTATACATAGCATAACAGTTTTTGATACTTTTCGGACAAAAACTTTTTTGCGTAATCCGTTTTGTGACTGTTGATTTTGAGTATACGATAGAAAAAATGTTTTGAGAGTGTAGCTTCCTATCAAAAACTGTGTTCGAATCTGATTAAACCGATTAACAGTGCAACGATTAAATAAAATTAAAAAGCGATTAAGAGCCAAGAAAAAACTTCCCTTCTGACATTTATTTCAAGTTCAGTTGAATGAGTGAAACCTTTTCATAGTCGCTAAGAGTATTAAGGAGTATTAGAAAAGAACCTGCAAAAGTTTGAGAAATTCATTCCACAGTTTCGATCTAGTGACTTAATTAACTTAAGCCGAAACCTTGTGGGAATAAAGTTTAAAAAGTGAAAACGACTTTTTCACAATGTTTATAACTGTGTTATTGTGATACTTTGTGAACTTTTGTTAAGCTGTTTAAGCAAGGGTTTATAAACGTGATTATTACTTAAATACCTTTTCAAAAATAATATCTATAAAATTATTAAAATATTCCTATATTTATTGTTTATAAAAATAAGTAGATCATTTCTTCTTTCTGTAAGAAAATATTTTTAATAATTTGATTGTTCCACAAAAGAATATTTCAAAAAGAAAAAAACATACAGAATTCAACTGTTTTTCTTTAGGTGTATTACTTTTATTTTTGTGACACGTATCGTAGCAGAGAGTACGACATTTATGTATTTTATTAATAATTTATTTATGTATTTTATTAATAATATAATCGAATTCTAAGAGGCGGAGCGCTGATTCAATCCTGAAAAAAAAACTGGTGTCTGTTCTTCATAAGATGGAGCTTTTATTTCTGTTTAAATCTGATATTGTAAAATTATTTCTTATGCCCATTGAATTGAATCATTGATATTTCTAATACCCATAGAATTGAATCATTGAATATTTCTAATTATAATTGATATTTCTAATACCCATAGAATTGAATCATTGAATTGAATCACATAGAATTGAATCATTGAATATTTCTTATACCCATAGAATTGAATCATCGGTGGTGAATCCTCTTTGATTTGATTCTTATTTTAATTCGAGAATAATAATTAAATGATTATTTGACAAAGTATATGTATCTACTATTTATAACAACTCAAAAATCTTCAAAAAATCTTGTCCTAAAATACTGACACATCTGCGTTGTTTTTAAAAATATTTACATTTTTTTTAAATCAAGTGAAATGAAACAAAAATCTATTTTAATAATATATAAAATACAATTTAGGAAGATTTTAAATAAATATGATATTATTGAGAAATAAAATCTGATGGTATGATATGTTTTCAGTAATTCAAAAAGGTGAAGGAACCTCTTGCTACTACCGGTTTCTAACCAAAGGTCAGCAGTGGATCTGGCTCCAGACGAGGTTCTACATCACCTACCATCAGTGGAATTCTAAACCGGAGTTCGTTGTTTGTACGCATCGAGTAGTGAGGTACATACTTTCAATTCATTGTAAGATCCATATAGTGGAACAAATTAATAGGATTGCTTAAAAAATAACACTCGCCAATAACGAAAGCTTCGCAATTTTGAGCTACAACGTAACTAACAGCTGCATTCGCCAATAATTCCTGATTAAATATTATATGTTATTATGGGACATACGGAGTATTTTAATTCGCTGTCCCTTTTTTCAAGTAATGATAAATTAAAACAGAATTTTCATTAATTAAAGTTTTAGCTTTTACTTATCGAATATTAATGGCTAAATTATTCATGACTCTAGTTACATCGACGTTATTAAGAACCTTCAAAAAGATTCCTTGAGCGACGAGCAAGAGTTGGCCGTGCCAGACCTAGGGGAGCTGGACCAGAAGATCCTCGCGGAATCCACCATCAGTCAGCCCAACAAGGTGGAAAATCCAAATAGCAACTGCTGGTCGAAAGTTTCCTCTAAAATGTCCAGGTAATATTTTTTACCAATATCATTATTCTCAACATATTCGGAATGCACGGTTTTAATCTTATTTTTTAAGCAATAATAAATCTTCTTCTTCTTTTTCGTCAGCCTTCATCGGTCTACTGCTGGACATAGGTCTCTTCCCTTCCTTTCCACTCGTCTCTATTTTCTGCCAGCTGCAGCCACATTTCCCCCCCCCCCCGGCAGCAATGCCCACCTTTTTGCGGCCTGCCGACGCTTCTCCTATTTCCCCATGGCCTCCACCTTATTATTTTCTGGGTCCATCTATCCTCACTTTTTCTCGCCAAAGAAACTCCAATATGTCTAAAGAGAAAAGTTTATGATTCATGCATACTGCCGGTGATGACTTGTGGGATGGAGACTATGACCCTCACCAAGAGAAATGTAGAGAGATTAAAAGTCACGCAGCGTTCCATGGAAAGACATATGCTCGGCGTCAGTCTCCGAGATAAAATCAGAAATGAGGAGATTATACGCCGAACAAAAATAACGGACATCATGGAACGACTAGCGATACTGAAGTGGCAATGGGCGGGTCATGTGGTGAGACAAAGTGAGGATAGAATAATAAATACTATTTAGGAAAACTGACGTCTTCACCTTAGGAACTACTTTGATTATTTATTACGATTCTGTGACTTATATTTATTCACACCGATAAAAAAAAATACATGTTTACAATTTCAATTATTTCAATTTTCAATTATCTTATTTTCAAATGTAAAATCGTTACTAAAAAGACAACAAAAATATCACAGTGTTGCAATATGCAGTTATTATTTTAATTTAATGTGCAATATTATTCATTAATAAATAATTTCAGATAAAAAAATTGGTATATCAATAAAAATTTCCTAAGGATTAATTGTATCTCAATAGAGACGAAGATGTAAATTGTTTTCTGGGAACAGAATATGGTGGCCGAGACACTTACAGGACTTATGACCTGTCATTGGTTGGGTTGAGCGATCGCTTTATGTTTAACAACAATTAATCCTTATAAAAAAAAAAAAATTATCCGCAATGGGTAAAATCCAGTATTTGCCTACAATAATTTGTATACATTCAAAATGTTGAATTATTTCCTACTTCAAGTGGCACCGCCATGCACGTTTGGAAAACGACACATAATATATTTTGGTTTTATAGGTACTCAGTGACCCCAGAACCATCCAGCGTGAAAGGGACATATGGTCGACACTCTTCTACAGTACACAGCTCGGGCCCAGGTTCTGACACCGGCTCCCTGTCTGCAGATTCCATGATCTCTCGTCAGTCTTCCAAGACCCACCATAGCTCGGTAAATTTATTTTACTGATCTTAATCTGATAGGCATTCAAATGGATCCACCAAAGACCATTGTATTAGAGCAAAACTGTTTCCTAATACTTATTTTCCAACAATGTGTAGGCTTACTATATCTACTTCACTAATGTTCTCTTAACACAAATAAGAATAAACGTGATGCCTTTCATAATATAAGAAGTAAATGTGTTGCGAATGAAAGTGTTAGGAACAAAATAATGAAAGGGTCATAAATCAAATCAATTCAAATCAGTTTATTTACTCAAAAGACATTACAAACACCATAAATGTTTAAGGCATCTATTGAGTACAAGTAAAATATTATACACATACAATATAATACCAGGAATGTATTAGTGATGGTTCGACATTAGGAAGACAAGATACTTTCTAAAGTCAAGAGTATTTGTCCCCTGAATGTACTTTCACTAATATGAAAGACGTCGATCTCCGAGGAGACCGCGTTCAGCAGACAAATTGCTCTTCCCACCGGTGTCACCAGAGGTAGTCTGGCGGCCGATATGCACCGGGGACAAAAAGATGGTTTGGACACATGAGAAGAATTAATGAAGAAAGAATGTTAAAGAATGTCTATATGAATGATATAAATGGAACTAGAAATAGAGGAAGACGAGGAAAATATGGCACGATCAAATCAATCAACTATTAAATGTCGGTCTCGTGAAGAGTCAGAAAAATCAACGTGCGTGCATGACACAATATATGAATGTAGGGAAACAAAAGAAGTATGTCATGACAATATGGTGGTCCATTCTTTCTGCCTCCGGAGAGATGACACGATGGTTAATTAGTTAGTTGGTTAGCCTTTCATAATAAATGATCAATGCCCATTATATATTTTATTAAAATGAAAATATATCAATCTGTTACATTTGCAGAATCAAAACCATGATCCCGAATCGAGGAATTTCAGCTTTAAGGTATTATGATTGTTGAAATATTATTTTATTTGTTTTAAATTCTAAATTTGGTTATGGCATAAAGAATAAAATTATTATTTGTTATAATAATTTACAAATCAGAAATGATCATAAATAGTAGAAATTGAACAACCATTTATAAATTGATTGTATAAGGTCTAAAGAAACCAGTGAACTGTAATGCTTATAATACTCATATCATTAATAAATTTATTTTTAATTCATTTAAAACAAATTATGTTATATTTTCAGCGCTCTAGATCAAGACACAGTGATAAAACACCAGTTGTACCATACCAAAATAACCCACAAAGCAACTCACTTCAAGTGAATATTGTCCCCAGCAATGCTCCGCAAAATAACGCAAATAATATCAACAACATAAATAACATAAACAATATTAATAATATAAACAATATAAGTAATATAAACACGGCGAGCCCGCAGCAGCCTACGAGTATGTTGGTGCATCGCACGATGCACGCACCAGCCGTCATCCCGCAATACCTGGACGCATCCCAGTATCTGGCGCTGCCCGTGCAGCCTGTGATTGGCTTCCCCCCTTCCCCGGATCTGGGCATTCTGATCACGCCTGTCCAAGCGCAGGTACAAGAGCAGGTAAACTTAGTGTAGCTTGTCAACTCCTTACACTGCAGCTTCATCAACTTTGCACTACACCTTTATCACCTTCTTGTATGACTCTATATATATATCTACCTCCCTAAAGCTGGCAGAAAAAAATTCAAATCCTGGTATGTTAGTCTTGTAAAATGTAAAATTACATTTATTTCAATATTATTTTATTTTGTATTTCGTGTATAAATAAATTATATGTTTCAGTTGCAAAAAAAGCATGAAGAATTGCAGCAAATGATCGTTCACCAACAAGAGGAATTGCGACGGGTTTCAGAGCAGTTGGTGATGGCACGATACGGCCTGCTGCCGCCAATAATAAATGTAAGTATCATACGTATTCTAAAACACTCCAACAACCAAATGGGAAAGAGCACAACATTATAAATTAAATTCTAATTAAAATTTATTAAAGATTAATTGTATCTCAATAGAGACGAAGATGTATTTTTTAGGAAACAGAATATGGTAGTAGAGGCGTTTACAGGACTAATGACCTGTCAGGTTGGGTTAAGCGATCACTTTATGTTAACAACATTCCCCATTCCACCCTTCTTACGACCACCAAAATCTTAATAGATGGCGCTAGTGTAGATTGACCTAAAAAAGCGATCACTTTATGTTAACAACATTAAGCAATCACTTTATGTTAAGCGATCACTTTATGTTAACAACATTCCCCATTCTGCCCTTCTTACGACCACCAAAATCTTAATAGATGGCGCTAGTGTAGATTGACCTAAAAGAAAAAAAAGTGAAGTTATTTAAAAATAGTAGCATATATACAAGTTCCAAAAAAATTCGTAAGAAGGGCGGTTTGGGGAATGTTGTTAACATAAAGTGATCGCTTAACCCAACCAATAACAGGTCATAGTCCTGTAAACACCTCGACTACCACATTCTGTTTCCAAAAAAATGACATCTTCGTCTCTATTGAGATACAATTAATCCTTAAAAAAATGATTAACACGCAATGGGTAAAAATCCAGTATTTGTCTTCAAGTATTTGGATACATTAAAAAAAATGATTAACCATACAGTGCGTAAATGTAAATCAACTGATGTTATTTATAATATTTTTGAATTGAGTAGTGTAAACAATAACTCAAGTTCTTTTGTTAATATGTCTCAACCATGTTAGCAACCATATGAAGTTAATAGAAAACACTTTTACTGACCAATTTTAAAATTGAAATTTGGCATGTTGCGCGTAAGTGCCTTTTGTGATTTGTTCCAGTTTGACATCAAAATAATTTCTTATTGACGATCAAGGTATTCTTTATTAAATTAGATAATCCTTGCGGAAACACTTTGATATTTCAACATTATTAACTGTTTAAATTAAAAAACTTTGTTATGAATATCACAATTGAATATATTTAGTTGTTTTGCTAACCGATGTTAGCATCGTCAGGTCTTAAAATCAAGTCAAATATACATCAGAAAGACTTAGTTTATATACAAAATTATTAAGAGGGGAAGAAACTACACACAATATTGTAAACAATTATAATGAAATATTGATTAGTCAACAAAATTAGGATAAATAAATTGGGAAGCAAATAACATTAGTAGAAAAGGGGGTTCGACAAGTGAAAGACAATTATCATTGTGGTGGAAAAAAACGTATTTAAATAATAATCCTTTATTAAATTAATTTTTATTCTTTCGTACATATCATTTAATCACTACTTACTTACCAACCATCACGCCGTCTCCCCGAAAGGGTAGGCAGAATGAATGGACACTTTAACCGATGCGGCACTCCATCCTTCTCTTTTCGCCCAGCGGGAGACGCGGTGTGATGGGTTGCGAACCTCATCGCCACCAATAGGCGTCTCCCGGTTTAATCACTAGTTTATCATTTATATAATTATATTACAAATGCGAACCGATTCATATAAGAACCACGCTGTTTTTTTTTTAAATATATATGTACAAAAATAAAATAAGTAGCCTTAACCTCGTCCTGCAGGGTTTTATTATGTACTCGTATATATTTCAGTACAGATATAATGTAAAAATATATTATTATTATTGAAATTAAAGAAATCACACACTTTAGGGTTAAGTTAAGAATAGTTCCAAGTTGTTTAAAATCATTATTTTAAGGTAATAAAAATCTATAAGTTGACTAACATGCATTGTTTGTATATCAGGTATCTATGCCTTACGGCATCCAGGGAGGGTCCGGCAACACCACTGAGCTGTACGCGAGCGCTGTGCCTCCTCCACAGAGGGCCATCCTCGACCAGTCCATGCAGCAGATAGTCGATCCAAATGAATACATCCCCATGCAAATGTCTCAGCAACAGGCACAATTGCTCTTCTCCTCGCCAAATCGAAACCAGAATGTTGATCGGCAAATGTGAATTAAGAATTTATTCGATGTATTATAAAACTGGCATTACTTTTAGTGCAATGGATATAAACATTGACTTTTTCTGTGATAATTAATCATATAGAACAACCTCTCGTAGAATAAAGATATTTTTTTCTCCTTTAATGTAATTTTGCCAAACTATTCAATTTACTCATCTCCTCGCAGTACTTTTACGTTTTTTGTATTATATTATATTTATAGCTTAATTTATTTCAATCAAATTTTACAATAGACAAATTTATTAAACCAATTGTGAAAATTTTCACTAGATATAATCAAACTAATATTTTGGCTATTTGAAGACATCTGGAAGTTTAATGTTGCTTTTGCTTTTGAAGAAAACATAATTTTATCAAACAATCAACTTATACTCGTATATATGAATGGATGTAACGGGAGCAATTCCAGTAGTTCCAGAAATAGTACCTAGATGATTTAGCAAATGCTGTTTATACAAAAACTGCTACCAAGGTATAAGGGTGGGGAGAGTCATATAGAACACTTTGAGAAACAATGAGCTAAATTACTAAAAGCTGATATTTTTTCCTATAGAAAGCAATTTAATGTTAAAACCGAATTAATAGATAACAATTTTTGAAAAATTTATAAACAAAATACATTAAATCCACTTTTTATACCATTATGAGAGCATTTTTGTACTAAGTTTATGTACAAAATACTCGTATTAAACATATTGTCTTTGTACGAAACTATTTACGTGACTTGAATGAATAAGGTACATGCAATTTTTTTACTGAGTATTGCTGATATTTATGTTGAGGTTAAGACTTGAACAATATTGATAATTGGAAATAACAGTCGTTTAATTTCACACAAATAGCATCAACTAATTCGCCACCTTTCGTAATGTACCTACTCACGTTTTTTGTTTATGCCGTTTCTATTGTTATGTTTTGTCGTCATAAATAAACGTATTATTTAAATTCTATTCAATCATAAATATTTGGTCCTGAATATTTTGATAATCAGTCGATTTCACTTAATTGTACCATTGATTCATCGGGACAGCCTCTAATTTGGAACAAATTTCAAGAACTAAGATACAATACTTGTAAATTTTTATTAGGCACTTAAAATTGCTGCTTCTGAATTAAAACATTTAGAAATGCGAAGATGGTTCAAACGATACGTACCACGAAGAAATTTTAGCATCACCTGTTGGTTTTTTTCTGAACACTTTATAATAAATTAAAAATTTGTAGTTATGAAAATTAAAACTGTTTAGATGCATTTGTTGAAGTTATTAATTGAAACAGTGAGTGAAGACGACAACAGTGATGATGAATATTCCCCTGTTTGTGTGACTAGCAGGATTCAAAAGAAATATAACACCACATTACAGCTTTATTTGATGCAAGTAGATAATGACGAAAGCCCAATATCGACACGTACAAGGCCGTACTTATTTTTTACAATTGCAATTTTTAAAAAAAACTGTAGACTGCTACAGATGAATTCCTCATTATTAATATTACAAACATTATTTTTATAAGATATCATTACATACTTCGGAAAAAGCAACGTGCGTGTATGACACGATGTATGAATGTTGAGGAAGCGAGAGAAGTATGTCAAGAAAGAACATTGTGGTGGTCTATTATTTCTACCTACCCCGGGCAGACGGCATGATGGCTAGTTAGTTTACCATTATTTTGTTTGTTCCCTAATGTATGGAAGCGAAGCATGGAACTGGCAGAAGAAGGATGAAAGCAGAATAAATGCGGTTGAGATGAGATCCCTAAGACAAGTGTGTTGTAGAACGATATACGGCAGAATCTCAAATGCTGATATAAGAAAGGAATGTAGAGCGGAAGAAGGTATTATGAACAAAATTATGAAAGGATCGCTGCGTTGGTTCGGACATATGGAACGCATGGATGGAGAAAGAATGGTTAAGAAAGTATACGTTAATGATGTAAATGGGGTACGGAGTCGAGGCAGATCGACGAAAACATGGCATGACCAAATTAATCAAATTTTAAAGGTTGTTCATGTTAGAAGTCGAAGGAATCGACGTGCGTGTACGACTCGTTGTATGAATGTGGAGGAAGATAGAGAGGTTTGCCAGGATAGAGTAGTGTAGTCCATTCTCTCTGCCTACCCCAGAAACGGCGTGATTTGTTTGTTCTTTTTTTTTGTATTACGTTTTTTTTTTCATATCCATGATAATTCTTGTTTTTTTCTTAGTTTACTACTGTTATTCACTAAGTCAAATTTCATTTTGGGAGGTGGACTGACAGAAATATTGCCGCATTTTACAATATCCACCTGAATAATATATTATTTTTATGTAATTTAATAATCTTATCAAATATGAAAACATGAAATATGTTCGCCATACTTTGTGTTGTAGATGTTTTATTTGTCTTTTTCTTTTTTATATACAGCACTAACTTTAAAAATATTTAAATTAAATATCAGACATGTTTCGGACAATTCGGTCCTTCTTTGGTAAACAATTTTATAATATTTTAAATATCTTTATAATATCACTGACGAAGGATCGGATTGTCCGAAACATGTCAGATACCTATTTAATTTTTTTTAAATTAAAATTAGTGTTGTATATACCTACAAAGTATATAAAAAAGAAAAAGACACATGAAATATATTTTAATTTTGCTTTAAGCGTCGCTTATTAGAGTCAGATGCTTATTTGGGACCAAATGTTTAGGGCCTGATGTGCCGCAGTTAAGTGAAATCGACTGTATAAGCACCACACTTTACTTGGGGTGACCAAGTTTTCAAATACATTTTTAAATTGTAGCATATTAAAAGTCTTAACCTTATTACTGTCAATGCGTTTGAAAAAGATTTAAAAAATATGCATGTTCTTATTTTGTGCTTGTGTCATGGTGAGTGTCAAACAGTGTAAGAATGTCAAGTGTGTAGTGTAGGGACCATTAATGTTTGTATGTGATTAAACATTGTATTTCAAATTGTTTTAAAATTCTAATGCATAATTTTTTATACAGCTAAATAAATTATTGGTTGGAATAGAAATGTATTAGTAACTTTTTTCATTTATCATATATTTATCTTTTCATAAATAAGAAAACCTTAAAGATTTTTTTTTTTTCTGAAATAACAGTATTTTTTTAGATTTTTTTTAATGATCACCACAATAATTGGAAGTGCCAATAATTTTAATATTGTGTAGTATTTTTATTGTAAGTTTTTCGAACTATAAAAAAAGATATATTATTTATATGTTACACCAGACATAAATTTTTTTTTTATTTTACAAAAAGTTTAAATATATGGTGTTTTTTTAGAGGTATTCAAAATTTCTATGATATTGGCTTTATTTAATACATAATTTTATGCCATTATTGTTTATATGATTTCGGGCATACGAGTATGAGCGCCACGGCCAGCTCGAATGAAGCGCAATCATGAAGTCCAATTGTCGTCCTTGTGGATGCGTATTATCCACTAGAGTGTACGTGGTGCGAAAACGATCCATGGTCTTCCGAATAACTTGCTCAGATGGACGATTATGTCGACCGTAAAATGGACGTACCATGATTTTCAAAATAAATTTGCACAATTCGCAAGCTCGTTTCTGACGTCAATCTATTCATGGTGAAATGGCAAAACGTACTGACTACAAATCAACTGCCGACTGTCAAATTGACAGTCTGTAGAAACAATGTTACCAGTTTAAAAACCAAACCTCTAAAAAAAACACCCTATATATCAAAACAATTGATTAAATAAACCTATTTGTTTTTAAATGTTATTGAATCATGATATCGAGTTATTTTATTTCTGCAATGAATTAAACAATTCTAGTTCCAAATGTGTACGTGGGCGTAAATGGCAGAAGATGAATGAAAGATAAAGAAATGTCTAGAGATGATATCGGAAATATTAGCCAAATGAATTACCCCTAGAAAATTAAAAAATTTTAGTATAAAAAAATGTTAAGCAATGAAAACATGGCATATCGATTTCAATAAAATGATTGTCAATGATGCAGGTCTCCGTACAGGGCAGTGATGGCGAACTTATGACCCACGGGTCAGACATTGACCCACGAATGCTTTTAAAATGACCTATGTGTTGATTTTTATAAATTTATTATTTTATATCATAAAATAGAGAACAGACAATCAAATATATTTTTAAAAAATAATGTATAGATATCGTGTCGAATTTATAAAAATAAAATCCAAGTGGACATTGGCGAGCTGATTTTCTATTGTATCTCTATTGTGCACCTGTGTATGACATACGTGGTCATAAATCTTTGTGTTTCATCATTTTGTCACGAAGCTTGTTGCATCGTAGAACGGGGACAATTTTTTGGAGGATTTTAAAAGTGAAAGCCAAAAAAATATGTTTTTAATTACCCTCCCCTTTCCAAGTGACGCCATTGACTTAGTGACCCACGAGCTAGTACTAAAAAAAATATTGAACAAAATTTTATCTAGGTACTTCTCAAAAAGGTTCGCCATCACTGATATAGGTTATGTAACAAATCGAAAAACATATTTTTGGTGTGAACTGGTAATTTTGTTATGTAAACTAAATGCGTTGTGGCAGTGTTGGTGTTGATAAATGTAAATAAAGTTTGTAAATTTGTAATGTTGTAAATTGGTGTCCATAATTTAAAAAAAAAATGTAATACAAATATACATATTTTATCTGTGTAATAATCAATTATTTTATTCACTCCACATATATTCCTATTCCTCTAGCTGGTGTGACACGTTTCATCACCATTAATGGCTTCAGCAAACTTGTATTTTGTACATGTAATGAAATTCATGCAAACATTCCAAAACAACAAATAAACAAACCTTAATCTGCCTTCAATGCAGCAGCAAGACTCATTAAAGGTATTCCAAAAAAGTCTCACATAACAAAACATATCAAAGAACTTCACTGGCTTAGAAAATTCAGAAAGAATCCAGTATAAACTTTGCTGGACAGTCTTCAAAGCGCTATGTGGAATGGCACCAAGTTACATATACCCGAATTCTGTATAATAGACAGCCTAAATTCAAGGAAATCCACACTTCGCTCGGCAAACTCTTCTAGGATGATTAGTTAAGGCGAAGCGTTGCCCTAGTACAAATTTCAGGGATTAGACCTTTGCAGTAGCCATTAGCTTGGAACAATCACCGGTATGAAGACCTTAGATGCGTAAATAATCTGTCAAATTTCGGATCTTAGCTGAAAACCCATATTTTTCATATTTCATACCCTAATTAAAACCCAATTTGTATTATATATTTATATTATTTTAATTTCTAACCGATCGCGAATATCAGATGCAGCGTTCATATTTAGATGTTTTAGTTTTAAAACAGGTGATTGCATCAGAAAAATGGCATTTAAAAGTTAGCGTATTATTATTATTGAGGCTGAACTAATTAATTACAAGATACAAGGAAGCCAGAATTTTAATAAATTTTATTTGAAGTTTGGAGATATGTTTAGACTAGATATATATATATACATGTATAATGTATTTTATATAGGAAATCACTAACTCTTATCAATTAACTACACAAAATAGGAGGAAGTACATCAATCTAATGAAAATCTATAATCCTTAGCAGTACATTTTAGATACTGATGCATCTGTTTAGTCAAAAGACATACAGAGAGGGTAAACAAAGGACCACACTTTTGTGTAATGTCAGGTGTTCAGGAATTCATAACAAATAAACAATTACAATAATTTCAGTCATTTATTGTGGTAAAAAACAAGCCAAGCAATAGACAAATCATCATCAAACATTTTATAAAATAGTTAAATCAACACTGTAGACTAGGATGTCAGCCCCTACTCCATCAACATCACGATTTTCATAGAAATTAATAACATATGTGTGAAGGTACTCAGTTATTTTTCATACTTTAAAATGATATACGAGTATACATAAAACCACTTCGAAAAGGTTCACGCCTATAAATTTATTATTTTTGAGATTGCTAATACAAAACGATATAATATCATGATAAAACTGAATAATTATGAATAAATTTGTTTTTTATTAAATACACAATGAACCGCATTTCATAAAACTATTCTTTTTGTATTTATAAACACAAAAAATCTTTATTTCTTTTTTATATACTTTGTATATACAACACTTATATTTAAAAAAAATTAATTACATAGACATGTTTCAGACAACCAGTCCTTCTTCAGTGATACATATTTAAAATATTATAAAATTGTTTACATGATCTGACAGATGTTATAAGATTTATTTTGGAACATTTATGCTTGATAAAACATGATAAAAATTTGAACTTCCTAGATTTGACTTTTAATGTAATTAATAAAAAAATCAATTTTAATATTTATCGAAAACCTACATATACAGATAATATTATCCACAACACTTCCAACCATCCGATCTCACATAAACATTCAACTTTCCATTCCATGTTGACCCGCTTAATTAATGTACCACTTTCTTTAGAAAATTATAATAATGAACTAAATACAATTAAAAATATAGCTAATAATATTTTAAAAAGAAAAATCAAAAATAAATTTACTAAAGCAATCTTGTATTCTCCAGCTCCCATCAATAATAATATAAATAATAATCAATGGCGTAGATTTTTATATATTAATAATTTAACAAAGATAATTTTAAAACAACTCCCATGTGACATTAGACCCGCATTTTATACAAACAATAATTTAGGTAAATTAGTAAAAAATAATAAAGACAAGGAAGATAAATTATCTCAATCAGGGATTTATAAATTGCTCATATTTTTATATAGGTAAAACAAGGCGTAATTTTAAATTAAGAATAAAAGAGCACATAAAATGTCTCTCTTATAATATTTTTTTTGAATTTGCTTACCACCTTGTTGAAAAAGATCATTCATTTAACAATTTGGGGTTGAAATTTAGCATGTTAATAATAGAAATATAACTTTGAGCAATCTCGAAATTTTAGAAATTAAATAAGCTATTAAAAATAAAGACAACATTATAAATAATCAAATAAATTTAATGTCAAGTCCAATCATGGATTTATTTCCTTTGTCGTAAGTAATTATCTGAACCCCAATAAGTACTTTCAATATTTATTTTAAATTTTAAATTGAATCGTAATATTTGTTATAACAAAAGCATAAATGTTCCAAAATAAATCTTTATAACATCTATCAGATCATGTAAACAATTTTATAATATTTTAAATATGTATCTTTATAATACGTATCACTGAAGAAGGACTGGTTGTCCGAAACATGTGTATGTAATTTTAATTTTTTGAATATAAGTGTTGTATATATAATACAAAATATATGAAAAAGAAAAAGAGAAATAAAGCATCTACAACACAAAGTATGGCGAATATAGAAGAAACAAAAAATCTTTACCATGAGTACAATCCATAATTATCACATCTACTATATCAATACCTTCACTTTAAACTTTTAATACCAGATATTAACATTATTTAACAATTTTCACACAACTGTATCATTTATTAGCATTACAAATTTATAAAACAATGCAACAGTAACAATTGTAATAGTGCTGAATATACTAGAAAATATGTTATAAATTGTTTACACTAACAAAATTTATTTTTCGTTTTAACCATTACAATATTTTTTCTGGTTATAGATTTAAAAATAGTTTTTTTTTTTAAGTTAAAAACAGTTTCAATGTAATAAATTAATGTACAGTATGAAGAAAAAATCTTAAATTTGACTTTTAAAGAGTAAACATAATTATGTATTTAAATATGATTAATACACAGTTAATCAATCTGTTATCTTACCCAAAGCATAGAGAGGGGCAAACAAAAAAAAAGTTAACTCTTCAGACTATCATCACCCATACAAACTTTTGTATTCAAGGCACGCTTCGTGTATCAACTTATCTAAAATAGAATCGGTTAACTCGTTCTTAACATCTATCTCATTTTCCTCAATATTTACCCAAAAAACTTCTTCTTTGTAAAGTTCTTTGATTAGGAGGTAATTAACATGGTCGTGCCTTTTGTGTGCCCAGTTGATGATGAGATTTTCCTTCAACATATCATTCTCTAAACCGACAATTTCCTTGACTTTTCTTTCTACTCTCCCGCAAACATCTTCTTTGGAGAATGATTTGAATGGATTTTTCTGATTGAATTCCCAAAGTTGACAGTCTTTTATATTCATTTCGGCGAACTCCTCCTCAAAGATCTCGCGACATATATCAAAAATGTAAACATTGCCATTGACTTTCAGTGCAGCATCATCCCCTTTTGAAAAATCAGAACAGGTAATGTTTTCTATATTGCCACTGGAAAACTGATTCCAAAGCCAGTTGCAGTAGGATTCTATGGTATGGATGGCCTCTGGCATTGTCCTCCTGGGCGCGCTTCTGGGGCTGACAATAACATTCAACTTGTTGGATTCCTCCGAAGGAGGTATGTATGGTGGTGGCGGTTTATCTGGTATCTCTCGTACCAAACAGAAGGACAATTGAGATTGTTGCTCCAAAGCTTTTATCTAAAAATATAAAAAAACTAAGATGAGTTTTGATTTTCCAAATCATATTAATTCTGCTGATTACATGAACAGATTAGAGTATTCTAATCAACAATCCTCAGGTAACATTCAATTAATTATTTCTAACTATTTTATCAACCATTTTGATAAAAATAGATTTCTAAAGTTAATCAAATGATTTCCATTGGGGAATTTATGCATTTTATATTTATCATTGAAATAATCAGTTAAATTTCAATTATACCCACATAATTTTCACCATTATGAAAAGAACAAAGTTTGATGGTGTTAATAATAAAATTTTATGTTTAATCAAAAAAATTTAGTTTCAGTAAAAAAAAATCTTAGAATCCTGGGTATGTCCTAGTCTTATAGTGTCCTCTTCGACTAATGTTTCAGAGATTATTAGTCTATCTTCAGGTTGATTGAGGTGTATGGTAAGTGAAATAAGTTTAATTCTATTCAAGCAGTACTGTGTCGCTGACAGTGTCTGACCAGTAACATATGTTTTGCTGTCTAAGACATTGGCATAATGAAGATCCCAAGAATTGATCAATAGACCGTGCTCAACCATATACATATTTAAAAAATATGTTTTTTCATATTATTTAATCGATTTATTAAGAATTTCTTTATCTTGTTTCTTTTAGTAATTGTTGATTTGAAGACTGTTTACCATCATCAGGATGGATCTCAAAAATAATAGAAAAAACACAAATGAAATAGTCTTTCTAACTGTATAAAACTATGCACATACACAAAAGAAATAACACATTATATATCTAAGATAAATGTACTCATTCAAATATCTGTACTCATTACACAAATAGGCTAAAACGGGCATATTTACAATGTTTTATTTGAATAACAGTGTGTGGCACATTTTGGAGTTCAATTGGGTTTATAAAAATAAGTATTTGCTATACACACCTCCAATTCAATGGCGAGTTGCTTTTTCCTGAGTTCTTCTGCCTCGTCTATCCTACACACTGACAGGGACACAGCAGCAGGGGAGTACTCTCCAGTTGGGGAATCTGTGGATGATGGAAACATTAAAAAAAAAAAAAAGTATAAGCAATGCATGAAATATACGGTCATGTATAATAACACCAACCTCGCGGGCTCTGTTCAGGGCTTGGAGATATACCATCTTGAACTGATAATATTTCATTGAAATTTGATTTTTCTTCAATCAAATTGCACACTTTAAGTGGCTCAACTTTATTATCAGAAAAAGTCTTTTTTGCAGGTACGTTAGATTCCAAAGTAGGTATGTATATCACATCATCCTGACTTGCCCCTTTGATTAAAGCATCTCCTCTCTTTAAAAAATTATCATTTTCAATTCTATCAAGTAATATTTTATTATTTTTAATGTTATCCTTGTTAACCATCTGGCTATTAATTTCAACGATGTTTTTGTTATCCTCAGTTTTATCAAAAGATTGTGAATGCGACTCTGTACAATATTTGTGTGTTTTAGATAGGTCCATTGAATCCAATAGGTTATTATCCTTCAAATATGTTAAACCTTCTTTATAATCATCTTTTGAATCAATTTTCTCAAACACAGCTTTACCCAATTTTCCAATAATAGAGTCGTTGAGACGTGGTTCAATTTTGTCTGTAGCATTGGATGTTAAAATAGGCATTAAATTAAATTTTGACTTGGAACTCGTAACCGATTTAGTAATCACGGACTGTCTCTCTGGTGAACATGGTATGATTTGTCTTAATTCACAAACTTGCGGTAAACTCAAATTCAAGTCCTCATTTTCACAGCGATCGTTTAAAATATTTATATCGATTCGTGTGAGCTCTTCTACAAGACTATGCGCTGTTGAATTTGAAGAATCACTGTGGTCACTGGGACAAGTGGAAATATTCTCCGGAATTGTAAATGTTTCAGACATGTTTTCTTGCGTCCGTGATGCAGTCTCTGAATTAATACTCATTACTTCAGGCATCTCATTCACCATGTTTGGTTGTTCACTTTGTACTTGTTGATTCAATGACGAGTCAATTTCACCAGTCTTACAAAAACTTGACTCTTTGTCAGTTTCCTGTTTAATTGTATCAGAGGAATTTTCGGCTAAATGACTGGAGATGGCTTTGCAAGCATCACTGAACTCAGAACAGGGGACATTGGTTTCTTCAGAGGTATCGCATTGCAAAGATTTCAGTAAATCTTGAAGTGCCAACTGTTTGGCTTCTTCGAAAAAATGGTCCAGTGACTCTTTTGATAAACTGTATAGTTTGTCATCAACATACTTCTTAATTTTGTTACTGGTAATTTTCTCCCATAATTTATTTAAACTATTTCCACTTAACATAAAATTATTCATTTTCATAAAATCAGATTCATTTGTATTGCACAAGTGTTTTGACCTGTCTTCACTGTCACTGACTTGATTATCTGCACAGGAATTTTGCAAATTAATTACAGTTTTATCCACATTTATTACAGGAACCTCACATTTCAAGCTTTCAACGTCATCGGAAATTATGTTTTCTAAAGAAATTGGTTTATCTGTCTGATCCTTTGTGGCAATATGATTATGCACTAATCTATGTTCCATAAGTTTGACTTCCGCCGCATCCAATTGTATAGCACACTGCATGCGAAGGAGATCGTCCAATTTATTTTTCCGTTTTATTAATTCCATTCTCCTTTTCTCCAAATTCTCTTGAAGTTCGCAATAAGCAGAATTGCTAGTATTGGATTCATTATCAAATGAAAAATTTATTACTTTAACTGGGGAGTACTGAGAACCACTTTTGGACTGCAAAAGTAAAGAAGTATTTTTCATATTGCTTCTCTTTTTTAAATCAATAATATTTCCTTGGCAAGAAAACATTTTTTTCAGATGTTTTAATTGTTTTTTCAGGGTGGCTTTTCTTTCTTGAGATTGCTCTTGTTGAAACTTTTGAATGTGTTTAATTTCATTTCTCTCTTGCTGAGACTTGAGCAGCAGTCCACGCTGTCTCTTCTTTAAAAGTGGAACGAGCTCGAGGTTTTGCTTCTTCTGCATCTGTAAACACAGCAACTCCAGTCTTGTTGCATCGATTAATGTTTTCTCTCGAACTTTCAAGAGAGCATTAAGATATTCCGATCGAACTTTTTCATCTTCAATATATTGTGTTATCTGCAAAAACCAACTGTATTTAAATACAAATTACTTAACTACACCGTAACTAATAAAGAGTAATTAGTTGATAAAACAATGTTTAAAAAAATGCTTTTTTTTATAAAAAATATTATGAACTTACCAAGCAAACACAAAACTTATTTAAATGACTTGCTAGTTTTAAATCATCGCACTTAGACACATCTTTCATTGAAATCTCAGAATCTAACATGCTATCTGGGAGCGACAGAGATTCGTGTAAAGATGTGGCCTCTCTTCGTTCTACCGAGCATGTTTTGGAAGAATCTATATTTGTTTCAAATCTAGCGTTAAACACATTGCTGTCTAATTTCTTTCTGAGAAGTTCAGAACCTCTACTTATGTCTTTGAGAGATTTCATAATATCAGTAACTTGATTTTGATTACATAAATTAAACGATCTATTGGACTTTTTATGTGAGTTAATAGTAATGCCCCGAGACTCGTGGTCCAACTCGAGTTTTCTCGAAACATCCTTTGCGTTGAGGGATCTTTTGGCACCGCTTGATAATTCGTGGGTTGAACTGATGTTGAAAGGATCGCAAAGTGAATGTAATCCGTCAGTCGCTACAATTTCCGAAAAGCAGTCTGTGAGTTGAGATGAATTAGAGAGATTCGAGTGTCGTCTCACAGATGTCAATGCCTAGAAAAAAGCAGTTAAAAATATATCATGAATTCTAAATACTGAAATAAGCATAATCCAATTATATGTTTTTTTAATTACCTCTTCAACTACTTGCACTTGGCGTAGTGATTCATTAAATGAGTCCAAAAGATTCAATTCACTATTGAACTGATTCTGAAATAGATTTGGTTTTTCTTCACAATGTTTAGGGTTATCTGTTTTTCTCGACCAGATTAAATTAATGTCAGGAGCATTTAAAATATTAGTACTTGTAGAGCAGTTATCTTCAGAGATATTCGAATCAGGGCATTCACTGGACAATTTGGAATTCTCCAATGATTTATTATTTTTTTCTTTTAATGTACCTATGTATTCTTGATAGAAATTTGATTTTATATTATTCATTTTCTCATTGAATGTTATGGAAACTGTGAGATTTTGAATTTCTTGCAGAGAAGATTTTAATTCCGATATGACAGTTGATTTCTGTATAACTTCCCGAGGAAATTCAGAAATTGGTTTTAATTCAGATAACGCAGTTTTGCTAGCCTTCTGATAAACAGAAAATTCACAAGAATTGTTAATCTTGGCATCAAAATGTTTAAGAACAGAGCTTGTTTCAGAAAAATATGGCTTATCATACACAGAGTCAGAAAAATTTCTAATTGTTGGCATTACACACACCGAGTCCATACCACTTTTGTATAGTGTAAAGAATGACGGATTCGCAATACATTCCTTTCTCAATTTCTCCAAAGGAGATACGCTAAAATTATGTGGTGATAAATTTTTTATTTCACTTCTTTTTGGAGAATCCATTGCATGCCTTAGTTTTGTTTTAACAGCTCCAATAAAATTATAAGGGTAATTTACAGACAGGTTTGTAGGAGCCGCAGGGCGTTTGGAGACTTTAACAAGATCAGCTGAAGGCAGATCAAAAGTGGGCGTCTGATCAATAGGAGGTGTCAGACTGTCCCCATCAGCTTTTAACTTTGAAGACTGAAGAATTTTCCTGGCTCGATAGCCTCGGTATGAAGACTGAATTTTTACAGCAGCGCTTTTTGGAGAAGTCACTTTATTTGTGTCAGGTTCGGGTTGAGCAGGCGAGGGGGGTACCACAATATCAACTTCTTTGTCTGGGCTCTGAATACCATTACTTGTATTGGGTATTACCACTTCTAATGGATTAGTACTAGTAACATCCAGCAATTCAGTGGATGAATTAAATAAAATGTTCTCCTCCTTGGTAGGTTCTAAAATGTCACTCTTGTTAAGAATAGAAGCTCGGGAAGTTGGAGGAGTTTTATTATTAGGTTTTGTTTTAAGAGCTTTCTTGTGTAAATTTCTTCTCAACAAAATCTTTGATTTTATTTGTAAATCCTGCAGGCTTTGCTTCTTTTTCTCGGAGAGATTTTTTTTTAAATCCTCTTCATTTTTTATTTTCTGTCTCCATCTCTTCTTTTGCTCCACGACGTATTGGTGATTTAATTTCTCGTTTCTTGTATTATCTGATATATCTGAAAGTTTCATATACACTTCATTCAGTAGCTTAATTTAAAACAAATTAAAGTAATGGAAAACATAAAACCAAATACAATCGCCATATAATGAGATTACTGTGATGTTAACTTATTATTGTAAAACAGTTTAACATGAAAAGATAATTTAGATTGAGAAATGAAATCAGTGATGGAACAAAAATATAAGAGATTCAAATATGCAAACAATTATAGAAATAAAAAACATTGCATAATCAAATCAATAGTATTCTTAAAAGATAGCCACATCGCAAAAAGTAACATTTGATAAATACGCAAAAGATAAAGGATTCCTTATTAATGAAGACTTTTAAAATAAACCGAAATTGTATGGATATATTTTGTATGTTAATGTAAGAAAAACTTACTTTCAAAATGGAATGGGTACTCCCTGACACAATTAAGCACTTGGTAACCAAAATTAACCAGCGGTGGCAGAGTGTGGGATGATAATTTACAAAGCGTATTTGTTTAGAATATATCCGTTATGTTGATTTGAATATTCTTTATAACTTAAATATTTCAAAAGGGTAAAAGAACAGAAATGTAGAAGATACAATTTACTAATTCAAGTGTAATATCAGAGAACAAGAAGTTTGTTTAAAGAATCTTCTTCAACAGATTGTGATATCAACTGACAGATGTTTGAGTTAATGGTATAGCGCGAGTCTGCCAGGTACTAAGAATAGATCAGTTGAATCAGCCATTAACCAATTTTGATTTACTATTTTGAAATAATATTAATCTGTTCTGTGCGTCAACTTATCTAATGTTCGAATTAATATGAATGAAAATGTCTGTTTTCTAAAAGTTTTATTATGTTTCACGTGAATGACATGTTACACATTTTAATTATCAAATGTGGCATTTCATAATGCCTTAGACAGGCGAAACATGTCATTCACATAAAATATAATAAAACTTTTAGAAAGCGGACATTTCTTTTCGTATTAATTATTTAATATGTAGTTTGACTTCATTTTTCAAGAAACAATAAATAACATTCTAATGTTATTGACTACATATTGTTTATACATAATCAAATTGTACGCAGTAAATTAAATGAAAAATTCAACCATGAATGTGGAGGAAGCCCGAGAGGTGTGCCAGGACAGGCCAGTGTGGCAATCCATCCTCTCTGCCTACCCCTCCGGGGAAATGGCATGATGGTTAGTTAGTTAGTTAGTTTCAACCATTTATATATACAAATATATCATTTTTAACAAGAGACCAATATAACAATTAAAAAATATCTATAAAGCCAGTTAATTTTGTTAATTACCAAGAAAAAATATCAAGTATAAATAGTTCGCAAAATACATTTGCAATAAATAAGAGAAATTATTAAGAATAACTCTTATAAATTCACATATTGAATTAAATTTAATATTTCTGGTTTTGTCCTTCTGGTTCAATCAGATAATTTGCATCCAAAAAGTGGTATTTTGTGTAGCTTGTGATAGAAAACACAAAGCAATTTAAGTCAATATATTGACTCCAGAGAGCACCAGTGAAAGTTTGTATTTAAAATGAGCCGTTTTATGGGTTATTCGTTGATGATATTACAACGCAAAACGTTAAAATAAAATACGAATAACTTTTTAACAAAAAAAATTTGAATGTCCTAATACGAGAACTTTCTGTACAAAAAAGCAAATAAAATAAACGGTTTCGCATTATATACATACCATCCAGTTTAGCGATTTTCTTTACAGGACTCGATCCTGATCGCGGAGAGCGGAAGCTGGGGATCTCCAACATAGGTACATTATTCTTCCTTCTCTTCAAATTGTTATTTTTAACAGGACTAGTGTCGGAAAAACCAACGTAAGGAGGCAGCTGCTGTAATACTGTTTTGCGCACAACATGCCGAGGTCCATGTTCATCAGTATCCATTTTATATTTTCGCCGACTTCAAAAAGTCTCAACAGAATAAAACAACGTTTTTATCGTTCAGGTATTGCTCAAAATGACGATAAATACACAAATCGTACATCTTAAGGCTTTTGTTTGGCACAGATTTGACAGTTACAAAATGGTTACCATAAACAAGATACATATCTTGTTATCTCTGATTAAAGATCGAACTTCGTTGCGGGTTTTAGGGATTCTCGCCAGTGTCAAGTATAAATTTAATAAATTTTAGGTTGTTAAATGACAATATAACAAATTAGATACGAGAATAAAATCAAAACGTACCAATTACTTTCAATACATTTCTACATTTAATCTAATCAACGAGACAAACTGTAATGAAACCTGAATTAAATTCACAATTGTCAATTTTGTAATTAACTACATTCATCCCCTGACCTCTTGAAAAGATTTTTTTTACAACGAAGCATAAAAAAAAATACAATTTTCCCATATGATTATGATTTGAATATCTTCTGGCTTACAGAGTTTCAGCTGTTGTGGCTATTCCACTTACGTCTGATGGGAGCATTGTGGGAAAGGTGATTTGGTGGGTTGTTGATTTATGCGGGGGTTCAATTTGTGTTCAATTCTCCCGGAGTGTTCTTCTGAAGGAGGATCGATTTTGGGCGCTTGTGGCGGCTGGAGGTGTTAGGGTCGTAATTTGAGGTATTTTATTGTGGGGTTAGAATGTGAAGGGAGTCCTTTGTAAAAACGTTTGGCAAGTGTCAGAATGAATTAATCTATCATCGGGATTCCCATTTCTAGGTGCAGTTGTGTGATCCTGGTCCATGAAGGCACTCCAAGCGATAAACTGATAGCCTTATTTTGCAGGATTTGGAGTTTTCACGTGTGACTCGTAGTTGCATAACCCCAGATTGGGGATGCATAATTGAAGATCAGCATTAGACTGTTTCGTATATCAGGAGTTTATAGTCGGTGCTTAGTTTACTGTTTCTAGCTAACATTAGGTGGAGGACTGAGATTACTCTTGATGCGGCTTTGACTTTATTTGTAATGTATGGCCTCCATGTCAACTTAGAATCCAAGGTTACCTTGGTATCAAATTGTTTTTATCCAAGGAATTACTTTGCCAAACATATTTATGTTGGGAATGTTTTGACAAATGTCTTTTACTGAAAAGGGTCGCTGCGCTTTTACTCAGGTTGATGGGGATGCCATCAACCTGAGCCAGTTTATACACCACACCTCTAGCACATTGGCCTGTTTTTGCACCCTGCGGGTCGCGAGAAGCTGACTTTTGGAACTGGAGGTGATGCCCGTATCATCGGCATATGGGTATGTTTTTATAAAAGAAATGATGTGGAAGATTAGTCCATCTAGGATTATAAAGATTGCATCTTGTCTGTTCTATAATACATAATAGAAAGAACTTAAATACTTTATTGAAAATTAATTCTATAAATTTTACCATCTAACAATCTACCTTTAAATAAGAGAGCTGTAACTATGTGTGAGATGGGAGATGCCTATTGGTGGCGATGAGGTTCGCAACCCATCACACCGCGTCTCGCGGGGCGAAAAGAGAAGGATGGAATGCCGCATCGGTTAAAGTGCGACAGTCCATTCTTTCTGCCTAGTCTTTCAGGGAGACAGCGTGATGGTTAGTTAGTTAACTAAGTGTGAATATTTTATTTGATTAATCCATCCTGATAATTGAAGAAAATCTTTAAAATGTACGCAGATTGTGACAAGTTGCACAAATTACAAAACTTGTAGGGTATGGCCACACAGGAGTGCCAAAGTAGGAGTCAAGATGAACACTTGGCGAACCAACGTATGGCGTTCTATGGGACTGGCCACACGATACGCTTCGCCCACAGTGCGTAAACACAACCCACCTGTGTCTTGACTCCTGACTCTGGCACTCCGATGTGACCGTACCCGTAGTTCACTTGCAAGTTACTTGCTTGTGGATACTTTGTTTTGCAGTTAATCGTTCAAATAGGAGTTCACTGGAAACTGCACATTAATAATGATTATTAGTCATAACAACAATAAAAAAATTGGACAGTCAAATGATATATAAATTTTATTAACAAATCCTTAATATTACAATAGTATAATTATTTAGCAAGGTTATTGTGATATTAATATTAAGAGTCTACTCGTATTTCGTACACAAGCAAAATATTTTCTGGATTTTATAATTAATCATATTAAAACTTTTTGTACTTAGCTTTTGTTTTAACAATCCAATGAGACAATAAAAAACGAATAATAAAAATAAATACCAAGGCAGCGGCTTTAGACTGAAGATGGTACAGATTCATCATAATAATGGCCATACAATGTTCTGTTAGCGTAACAGGAAAAAAAATCTTTTTTTTCTCAAAGTCTATTATTGCACAATTCCACAGAAAATGACCAGAAATTTTATGATATAATTTTAATATATAGTAAAAGATTAATTTGTCAAAATGAAATTGAATAAAACAAACATCAAATGACATAAAACTCAGTCAAATTATAGACCTGGTATATCACTGATTACCAAGGCATTTACTTTGTAACCATGTGACATTTTAAAATAAATTTATAATCATAACCATATATTAAGAGTTACATATATTTCACGAATTAACCATAATCTTTTTGGGGGACCCATCATTCACACAAAGTAATATTTATTAAATGATTAGCTTGAAATTATATTTGTTCTGAGAAATAATTAACTTTCCATATGAAACACTCACTTTGTGGTTAGACATTTTAAACTTATAGATTTAAAATAATAAAACACTTTGTATTAACCACGGTATGGTTATTATAATTTATGCCAACTAGTTATCGCTTGGATCCAATCTTCATGAACTATAGTTGTTATTCTGCCCTGATAATGCTTGGGTGTAAGGGAAACTAGTTGGCATCAATTTTTATGGTTAAATACAAAGTGTTTTATTATTGCATATCTATAAAATTAACTTTCAGGTAACTTTGTGGAGAATATTTGAACAAATGTTGATTAAATAGAGAAACCAATACATCTATTACGTCTTTTATAGCTTGGGCCAAACTGAAATAACGTTTATATATCTATTTTATTAAAATAATTAAAATAAAATTAAACTCCAGTACCAATATGTCGAGATGGGTTATGGCCTAACAAATTGTGGAAATGTTTCCATACATTACCCTCTATACATGGATCAGCCTGGAAAACAAAAAAATGTTGTATTAGCGATATTACTGAATAGTCAATAATTTGATTATTTAGGTAAATCAAATTTGATGTATCCACAATATTTTCTGCTTCCTAATTTGTATTTTTCGATGTATTATTTAACTCACTAACATATTTATCTAATACTATTTAGGTTCATATCAATAACAATAGGGATGAACTGTAATATGTCACAAAGAAGAAAAAATTATAAAGAAAATAGAAGACAAAATCAAATAATCTGAAGATCGTATCTAAGTGATAACTTTTAGTGAAACAATCAAGCAGATTGATATACGAGTATAATACAAAATTTTATAATTTATAGAGTTCCATTTTTTAGAATTAATCACCTTAACAGTGTATGCCAATCGGTGAAAGGGGTGTCAAAACCCAATCTAGAAAATATATCTAAATAAAGGCTATATAAACCTTTGACATCTATTTTTTAATAAAACTAATGAATAAGTTGAAGATACCTCTATAGTATTACAATCTACTCAATAAGACTATGTTATTTTGTTGTCATTGACATAATTTCCAAAACGCATGTATTTAAAATTTTCAATAAACCATCATTTGCAATCTTAAAGGATTAGGGGCAGTTAGAGGTATGAAAAGAACATGTATTTTAAATTTAAAAAGTTGTCAGTAATTTAATTTATTTTATAAAACCATCAATACAAAATTATCATTTTGTTTTATTTTTAATATGAAATTATCGCCATATTTGTTTGAACCTTGTTCCATAAGTGGTGCTTTGCAGTGACCATTATAACTTCTTACAGGTTCATTTAAAATCTTTAAATATAAATAAATATATTACTTCAATAGTTAATCTAGTGCCTGATCGAAGGATTTTTTTTTTCTTTTTAAAAACTTCTATTTTTTTATAAACAATTAACTGTTACATTTTTCCTTGAAAATCCGCAATTAAATTATCAGAAGCTGACATTTTATTTATTTAAAAAAAAAATAGCCTCGATCAGGCACTGAGTTAAAATATTAATAATATATATATTTTATTTGAATGATTTTAGATAAACCTGTAAGAAATTATAATGGTCACCGCAAAGCACCACTTACGGAACAGGGTCCAAAAAATATGGCGATAACTTCATATATAATTTTTTTTTTTCAAATTTGGGTTAAATCAAGTTAAAACATAATATAATAATTTTATATTGTTGTTTTTATAAAATAAGTTAAATTACTGACAATTTTATTTTATTTAAAATACTTATTTTTTCATACCTCTGACTGCCCCTAACCCCTTAAGAGATTTTACCAATATCGCAATACATATTTAAATAAACATGGAGCTTAAAGGTTGAATTCATATAAGGGATGTCAACGAAATCGCAAATTGTTGATCAACTCCTTAGGACATTGAAAATCACTTTTTTTATAATATTAACTCAAATTGGGTAAATAGGTTAGGAAAAGAGCAGATTCTACATACATTTGAATAAATCAAAACGGATCCCTATAAACAAAACACCCATTTAAAATATATGCTGTATTTCAATAAAATTCATCAGAAATGTTAATATTTTTTATATAGATGATAAACTATCGTAACTTAATAATGTAATAGCGAATGGTGACTGTTTTGTAACTTAACCACCCTACTTATTTGAATGTACGTGATACGTTCACTTTGACTGTACCATTCTACGATATCCCGTATCACGTACGGGCTTGAGAAAAAGTAATGTACCTAAAATGTACAAAGTTTTAGGGATACGCGCGTATGCCATCAAAAATTGAGCACAAGTCTTCATAAATATGATAGTTTTACAAGGGGCAGGCGAAGTGTGCGGCCAAGTATTTGACGTTTCGTAATTTAAAAAAATAAAATGAGTATATAATTAAATTTCATCAATAAAAAACCTGATTGTTTTTTGCACGTTTCACGGAAAATAACCCAGAGGTAGGGCGGTTAATAATGTAATAGCGAATGGTGACTGTTTTGTAAAAATCCGGTTTTCAAACAAAAGGCTGTCCAAATTTTGATCTCCATGAATACACTCATGATTTTTATTAAATACAATGCAAAACAGTTATAAAAAAATATATATTTCATTCATTTCTCAGCATAATATTGCAGCATTACGCAAATAACTAAATTATTAGACGTGTAAATGTGAAATTGCAAATTAAACTTAGGTAAATTTTACAAATCATTTTTAAATATTATAATGTTTAAAAGTATAATTAAAATTTGTGCGCAAACATGTATCAGGAATAAAAATAACTCACCTTATACATCTGAAAAGAGATACATTAAAAAAATGGGATAAACTAAAAATAAAAAACAAATCACATTAATAATAATAATATGCTAACTTTTAAAGCGCCGTTTTTGTGATTCTCAAGGGCGCATTACATTTTTAAATACATGTACATGATGCGAGATGTGATTATAACAAATATTGGGTGGGAATGGTTCAAGCAAGCGTTGAAAATATAAGCAAGTACTTATATGCAATGATCCTGTTCGATTGGGCGCTTATTATGTGTGCTTACATTTTTAAATACATATACATGATGTGAGATGTGATTACAACAAATATTGGGTGAGAATGGACCAAGCAAGCGTTAAAAATGTAAGCAAGTAAATGTAATGATCCTATTCAATTGAAGTACAATAAATTTAACATTGGTGTTTTTTTTTAAATACAAATATTTTTTACGAGAATAAAAAATATGATATGCATCAAGTTCCCCTTGTAGGGCCAATTCCCAGTGCTCTTAAATCTATATAGAGTGTATTAAAAAAATTGTGCAGAATAAAAGGAAGGAAAAAAAATGTGCATACTATTAATTTACATACCTTAAATTTTTGGTAAGTAAATACTCCAGCAAAGATGCTGGATTGAATAAATTAAGAAATAACTTGGTGATCATTCAACATGTCTAAGGCATCATTTGGTGCGGCATAACGAATAATCGAAGAATATTCTGTCAAAATCATAAATAAATAAATATTATTGAATAAAAAAAATATTATTTGTTAGTAAATTATTTGTTGAATAATTGTTAGTAACTGATCACAGATAATTCTTAACTTTTAAATTAAATAATCATTTTAATATTATTTTTACTAGAGGTTCACATATAATCATTTTTTTATATTCTACAAATAGCTACAAGCATTTGGAAATCATAGCCAAATACATATCCGCATTTTATTTTAATGAGATTTATTTTTATTTTTAATATAATTCAAAGCATTTTCATGCTTTCCATTGTTTTTGGGTGTGAAGCAATATTATATGAGGTGTTGTCCTCAACAATAATAATATTCATTGAGAAAATGTACTAAATTTTACATTTAAGAATTCAATTTTAATCCTAATTATGAGTATTGGATATGAATATTGAATATTGGAAAAATCATGTTGATGGCACATAAGTGATATGTGGAGCATATGGCATTATGATATACCAATATGAATATAACAATTACATTATGACACTCTCCACCATGTTGATATGAAGATAATTAAATAATTAAAAGAAGTTTCCATTAAATATTAAAAGCAATAATGGTCAAGCTTGGTTTGAATAAACGCACATCAACAAGTGGTCAATCAAGCCGGCCAGAAAAGTACTTTTGATATGACAACAATTTGCTATCTATTCAACTTCAAATGTGATCAAAGCATAGAAACATTAATATTGTTTGTCAATGTCACTTATTTTAACATTTTCAACCAAATTTTTCTAATGTTATCTTCTCAAAAACAAATCAATGGCCTTATTAGCACGTTCTAAGAATTATATAATACATATATTATTATTTTTAAGTTAATGATTATGTACCGAAGACGTTATATTTATTTATAAGTTTTTTACCCTGAAATACAAATTTGAAAAACAATGAACATTTTTCGAACTAAAATATTACACATACAACACATACGGCTGGAAAGACATTTCTCTCTCAGCAGTGAATGACTTACTCCCGTTTTCACATGAAATGTAATTCGCACTATTCATCAGACTCGAAATTTGAGATTTGGTTTCAAAATTCAAAATTGACTAATTTATATATTCAATTGTGACAACAATACATCACCTTGATTTCGGTCTTCTCTGGTAGGTGTCTGTGTTTTCCTCAAAAATACTTGGGTAACAAAAACATTGATTAAACAGATGACCAGGGCTGCACATCCAAATACTCGAAATGTGAAGGCGCCTTGTCTATTGTTATAGATAATACCTCCGATGAAACTACCCAGCGATGTGCCAATTCCTTCAAAAACAGCCCCAACTAAGCCCTAAAATGATTTAATAAGATTTTACAATCATTGCAATATTATGTAAATGTACATATTTTGTATTATACTATTTCTAAAAATATAAAACAAATATTTTACAATAATAACAATTTACTGCACTATAACTAATTTTACTCAGCAACAAAAAATGGTACATTCTACAGAAGCTCGACTTTTCTCAATCATCTTGAGCTCAAATGTTTCCATATAAATATTTGTAGGCAAATTTAATTTCTTTAATTGTTATATTTATTGATAATATTTTACAATTGATTCCAATACATATATATGTATTTTAAAACAATATTTAAGCAAACTAAATAACATTATTAAATAATAATTAGTTACGAACCTGTATCGTTGCCTCTGTTCCGTCCGGTGCGATTAAGCTTGCATACGATGCCATAGTGGCAAACAACAATCCAAATGTAACTCCTTGCAAGCATTCAATGGGCAGAACCCACCACGGATTAGTCAATAAGGAGTAGAGAACAAATCTTATGCCAAAACCCAAAAGTATAAGAGACATTGTGTGAACATGACCGATTTTCTTCAAAATACGACCTGAAATACAACTTTGAAATTCAGCTTCAATACAAAAACAGGGCAAAAACAGCATTATTTTGTTGAATCGCTCTTTACATCATTACACCGCGAGCCAAATCCATGTAAAGTGTATAGCTATCATATTGATTCTTGTAACATGTGATAGGTATCTAATCTATCGCCATTTTATTGACACGTGAATTCTACACCAGACCAAAGACAGTGTGACAACCACACTGCCATCGCCGGGAATCGAACCCGGGACCAGTCAAAGCACTTAACACTCGGCCACCAAGGTCCTCACATCTCTCTCATATTATGATATGTCATCTCATCTCATATTATGATTTGATGAGATTGCATCGTTGTAATATTCATATTATATTTTGGTCCATTATTTAGTTTTTTTAAATGAAGTACCAAAAACCAACCTGAGAAGAAGAGGAAGGGAATTTCGCCTAGAAAGCACTGTAGTATATTGACGAGGCCCTGCAGAGTTTTAATCCAGTTGCCCTGATTGGTGCTTTCTTCCGCCAGATCCTCCAGATACCAGAATAGAAATTGCCACTGCAGTCCAGTGCACATTCCCACAAAAATTATCCAGATGAAAAAGTGGCATGTTCTAAGGCTCTTGAAGAGCACTCCAACTTTGCGGAAAATGTTCACAGATATTGATTTTTGTTTGTACTGAAATGTAAATAAAGAATCTAAATAATCTACATACACAATGATTTGTTTTGAACAAAGATCTCTGCAATACAATTTAAGTGAATACTTTATAATCATTATTCTGATTCCAAAGTACAATATTTTTTTATGAATTGTGTATTTCTTTTACTTTTAAAAAATTAAAAGAAACTGATAATAAAATAAAAACATAAAAATTATAAAACATATTGGAAGCAATTTAAAAAAAACAACACCTTTAATTTAGAAGAAACCAAAACGTCGAGTAGTAGAAATACAAACATCAAAATGAATGCAACCAAATAGTTTTTATTTTCTTCGGTTTTGCTGAACTGGTCAATTAGGATCCCAGTTATTAGAGAAAATATTCCCCAACCAACGGAACCCCAAAGACGCTGGTGTCCATATTTTTCTGGCTTATTTCCTGGAACATATTCAACATGTTTAATAATTTATAATAATCAAATAAAGACTAGCTTATATTCTTGACAATATTATCATGTGTTATTTGATGCATAATGAAAAAATATTTACACAAACCGTATGATAAAAGTTATAAACAAAAAATCACAGAAATTTATTGTATGTCTCAAATGTTGTACAACTAAGTTTTATATTTAAACTCGATGTAACACAACATCATTATCAGTAAATATTTGTCAATGAATGAAATTTAATAGGGACGTATTTATGCAAAAAAAGTTGTTAAACATAACTGAATTTTTATGAATTTTAACAATGATTTTTCCATTTTTGAATTAATTTTTGTTGACATGTCTTTAATGTTTTATACCTTCATCATTGGGAAAATCATTGGGAAAATGATATAAAGTTTAAAAAATGCTATAATATAAAGTACAAAAATAAAATAAAACAGTGTTTTAATTCTAATTGAATTCCAGTGTTAAAGCCAGTTCAGGTAATTGAAGTTACGATTTCCAGAAATTTGGCAAAATTTTTTGTTTACATTAACATTCTTCATAACGATAGTTGCATGCAAATGCTGAATGTTAAATAAATCATTATCTTAACTGATGAATCAGCTTATAAATTTGTCTTTGATAATGGGTAATAAAATGTTTCTGTGATGAATGGTCAATGCACAATGGTCTTCATGAACCGCATGGCTTGTCAATGAAACACGGTTAATTCGTCAATTTAAAGCAGCACACATCTTTGTATTGCAATTTAAGTTCAAATGAAAGAAATTACCGAGCATCTCAAAGCATATAGCATCTGCAATACTGACCACCACCGCCATTCCCACCCAATTCAAGATCATTAAAGAGAAAAATATGGAAAATTGCTTAACATCCAAGTTGTCTTCATCTCTCTTGATTCCCATTGAATGCGATGTGAGCAGGTCGTTTAGCTGAAACAAAATCAAAATTAATTTAAGCTGTATAATATAACAGTTGAAACTTTTCTTCCTGTGTATATTGCATAAAAATAAAATGATATTTAAATAATCGCGTAAATTTTCACGGTTGGTAGCAATATGTATTTTGGGAACTTGGGAAAATCCTGGACCGACATTTCGGAGATCGTCTTCGATGTTTAACTCCTTATATTACCTACTACACATTTATAACCACCCTGAAGATGGTGACTGCAACGATCTCCAAAACGTCGGTCCATAAAGACAAGCTACACGGATTTTCCCAAGATCCCATAATACATAATATTTAGACGAGAAGACAACAAGGAAGATGGCAGCGAGCTGGTGAATCCGGTCGAAGACACAAATATTAGCGGATTTTAACTCAATATGTTTTTTTTAAATTACAATTTTTTTATTTTTTTCATTATACGTTTTTGTTATTTACCTTCCGAATGTCAAAGACACAAACATTAGTGATATAATTTCATTATTTACAATGAATCTCTACCATGAAATTTTAAATAACAATATTTTTTTTTTAATTCTCATGCGTAATCTTTTCTGTGGGCTGTGAGCAAGTTGGCTGTTTTACGACAAACAGGTTGCTAGCCTTGTTTATCAACCCTTCTCTTTTCTCATCCGGGCTTGGGACCGGCAATGGCAAGTATATGAGAACTGACAGTAAGGTCAGAATATATAAAACCTGCGTAAGGCCTATACTGACATGTACAAATGTACATTTGATAATGCCTTAGAAGGGCGAAACATGTCATACATAAATATTATAATAAAACTCCTTGAAAACTATAGTTTTTTCATACATATTAATAATTGTTTTTCTTTGTCTTTGGAGTGAAGATATGAAGATATATAATAGTTTACAAATCTTCACTCCAAAGACCATTCATATTTAAATTTTTAATTGATTTGATTTGAAAAATATATTTTTAAAACAAAATCATAAACTTACCTCATAATGTTCGCACCATGTTGAACAGTTTGAGTTGAAATGATTGAGCCTAGAAAATTTGGGGCACTGCGGATAGTGAATGGTATCTGAAAAGGGCGTTTAAATTTAATGATTAACTCAATAAAAATTCAAATCAAGTATTTTAACAATAGACGAATGAAGTGCGTGAAACTGGGTGGTGCAAGACAAAGAGACCTTTGCAGAAGTGATAACCAAGGTCATGGAAATCTGATTTGGTACAGGAAGAAGAAGAAGCTTAGTTAATATCCAGCATTAGAAACTGATTTGGAAAACTAAACCTTAACAATGAAGTGGTTCTTATGAAAAATAAACAGCTCGTTTGAGGATAAATTGAAAAGAGTGAAAGTAAATAATCACTTTTTAAAGATAGCGTAGAATCACAAATTTTCAAAAGTATTATTATTAAATTTACCTATCGACTTACCCAAAAAATTTGATTTGTATTTGTATCATTGAATTGAAGCAGGTCACCCGATCCAGGCAAGAGGTAAGCAGATGGGTTAAGTTCAACAAAAAAATAATAAAAAATGTATTACCATCTGGTAAAATTGCAGACTGAAGTTTAAAATAGACACAATCTCCTTCTCGGATTGTTTTGTTGAGGGGTACGACTCCAACGAAGTTAAAAGTATTGGGTAGGAACTTTTCAGTGGGATGGCATGAACGCGTCTCATCAGCACCCCAGCCCAAGCAGAAGTCCAGCCACTTTATGGGCGAGTCCATGTTGCAAATTACCTGTAAAATTGTTAGATCAGAACTCATGTCCATAACTTATTACTAACCGATCAACTATCAACAACACATATTTTAAGATGACAATGTTTTTGGAAGGAAAGATTTAAAATCCTGATATAGAAGATTTTAAAATATCAAAAACATAAACGTAAATAGCAATATATCAAAGGAACTGAATTTTTTTTTAATTTTATATAAAAAACTAATTGCACAATATGTTGATTAATAAACATTGTCAATAACCTATTGTGACTATCATAGCACAGTTAATTTTCATATTTATTTATTTTAATTTTATACAAAATCAACTCCACATAATATTAAAAAATAAAGTTAAAATATGTGGATTTAATTTTACATATAACAAAAAAAAACTAAATAAATCATTCCAAATGACATACGCAAAATTCTGTTAAAAATAAAAATAAAATGCGATTGTTTTAAATGTAAAAAAGGGGCAAGGAAGAAAAACAAAATATCTCACACTGCATTCGACTTCACCAGATTCATTTTCAAAACTTTTAACAAAAGTTTGAAGTTCTTCTTTGGGATGTGAGCATGAATTGAAAACGGTTTTATTTTGTTCACAAAATAAATTTAGATCCTTGTCAGATAAAAATGTTGTTATTCTCTTGTGGGGACAAAACATTGAACACGTCGTTCGGAGAGTTTCATCAGTTTTAGCAGAACAACGAGGCACATATTGTAAACCTAAAATAAACAACAATTTAAAGAATTGGAAATTGAAACAGACCAATGTTTTGTCTCGTCTTACCAGTTCATAGTGGGCATGAAACTATAAATAAGCCCATATGGTACAAACATTTTGTTTAAACTCAAGCACAAGAAAAACATTAACATTTTTGATGACCGTTTCAAAATTGTTCAAAAATGTTCTGTACAAACAACAAATAATTTTGTTTGTGAACTTTGCTGTTAAATAATATATATTGAAAACCATGAAAAAAATATATATAATATGAAAACACATTACCGTCAGGCATTTTCGCTTGATCCAATTGAAAGTATGCGCAATCTCCAATTTGACTAATTTTGTTTGTAGGTAAAGTAGCAATAAAATTTAATTCTGCCTTTTTGCTGTAACAATACTTAGGAACTTTCCAGTGTTCACAAACTGTTTGCCACATATAGGGACTATTCATCGAGCACGACATCTGAAAACATGTGATATTAACCAAACATACTAGTACATAGAATAAAACAAAGACTAAGATATGAAAAACTAAAAAAAAAGAACAATGAAATAACTTTAAATACTAATTACGATAAGACTCACGTGACATTTGGTGGTCCTGTCTAATGAGATCAATTTCTTCACAGTATAATCTTCAGCTCCTTTATTAACATTCTTGGGACATGCACTGAAAAAGCTTTCGCCGTCACCACAAGTCAAACGCACGTTTGCTTGATTAGTTGATTCTGGTACGAAGTATAGACCAGTAAATGCAGATATCGTCAAGATTTGAAAAAGTATAAATATAAATTTGTGTTTTTCATATCTGAAAAAAAATTGAACACCGGCTTTAACAAATTTGTATAGAACTTTTCATAACTTTAAAAAATATAATAAGTAGAGCTCGGTTATTACGATCAAGGAAATAGTGAGATCTCGGATGTAACGAGGAAACAGATACGCTTGGCTTCATGTGATCGGTAATTTAGAAGCATTTAAAAATACCTATTCTCTGATATAACGAGTAATGCTTATAACGAGTAAATTTAGCCAGTCCCATCTTCCTCGTAATAACCAAGATCAACTGTATAATAATAAGATACAATTGTCGAGGTTTTCACGTACTGTGAAATGTGCCAAAAAAGTACATACAATAAATATGAATAGACCAAAAAATTTACATTGAAAAAAAAACATACATTTTGTTAAAAATACACATTGGAAATATTATTGGGGTACAAATAAGTATATGAAACCAATTTTATTTTAAAGCTAAACCTTTAACCTCAAAATGTGAGTATGTGTTGAACTGTCAAAAGGCAAAGAACATATTTTACATCGGCTTAAACATGTCGGATTTCGTACAAAAAAAACGGGTTGCAGGGAATTTTATTACATGATTACATCTATGGATACTTATGGCAACCATGCTCTATCAGAAACAATATGCAGAGATTGGTTTAGACGTTTTAAAGAAAAAGATTGTGACCTCAAAGATAACGAGCGTTCCGGCGCCCCGAAAAAATTTGATGGCAAAATCTGAAGCATTAATTAATGGAGATCCATGTCAAACACAAGAAGAACTTGCAGAATCATTAGGAGTTGAACAATTTCAAAACGTTTAAAATACTTAAGAATGATTAAAATAGAAGACAATTGGGTACTGTATTCATTGAAGCCGAGAGATGTAGAACGGCGCTTTTTCACCTGCCAACAAACTGCATCAATGACAAAAAAGGAAGGATTTTCTGCATTGTATTGTGACTGGTGATGAAAATTGGATACGTTACGACAATCCAAAGGGGAAAAAATCATAGAGAAAGCCTGGTCATGTTTCGACATTAACAGCAATGCCGAATATCCATGTCTCCAAGATCATGCTCTGTATCTGGTGGAATCAGCTCGGTGTAGTGACTATGAACTATCCAATGAAACCATTACAGGAGATCGCTATAGACTGCAATTGATGCGTTTGAGCACAGCATTGAAAGCTTAAAGGCCGCAATAAGCCAACAGACACGACAAAGCAGCATGACATTGCCCGACCCCATATTGCAAGAGTTGTCAAAAATTATTTGGAAATGCTCAAATGGGAAATTCTACCCCATCCGCCTTATTCACCAGACATTGCTTCTTTCAACTATCACTCGTTTCGATCGATGACACGCGACTTGGCTGATAATTTTTTTTTTTCTTATGATTATTCCAAAAAATGGGTCGATGACTGGACTGAATCCAAAGATGCATCGTTCTTCCAATACAAATTTCGAAAATTGCCCGTAAGATGGGAGAAAATAATAGCTTGTGATGGACAATACTTTGATTAAGATATTCTTTATCAGTTTTTGTAAATAAAATATCAAATTTAAAGAAAAATCAGGGAGTACTTATTTGTATACCTAATATGTTCAAAATAAAATCAAACAGCATTTGCAAAATGCTTATAAATGTGTTATATTTAATGGCTTGTATGTGCACTTTGATCTATACTTGTGAAATATTGCAAGAAGAGTATACCCACTGTTTTGTTTGATCACATTTGTTGGATAAACAATGCAACTCATGCAATAGTAAATTTATGTTGAATATTAACTGTTTAATTTGGAACACTGCTATAATATCACAAGTTATTTATTTAATTTAGATGAAAATTATGAAATTTCATAGAAATTAAACAGTTAAGAGTGTTGAAGTATAGTGTTTCAGCCAAAACAATGGATTATCTAATAACAACATTTATTAAAAAATCTAAACAAGTTTAAATTTTGTATTATAATATTAATATGCTAAAAAATATTCTAAAAATCTGTGTATAGTACATCAGATGTGAGACTTGGAAATCTACCGCAGACGTTATTGGTAAACTCCAGGTGTTTATAAATAGGTGCCTTCGCTCAATATTCAAAATCTATTGGCCCCAAACAGTGTCAAATGCCGTTCTCTGGACCATGGCAGGTGAAAAGCCAATTAGAGAACAAGTCGCTAGGCGCAAATGGCAGTGGATCGGTCACACTCTGAGACGGAACCCAGCCTGCATCGCTCAGGGCGCACTAGACTGGTCCCCTATGGGGGGAAAGAGAAAGCGAGGCAGACCTAGAGCCACCTGGAGAAGAACCCTGCAGGGCGAGGTTGAGGCAGCAGGTCTCACTTGGGACGATGTTAAGCATCAGGCATGCAATAGAGTCGGTGGAGAAGATTCCTTGAGGCCCTATGCACCACGGAGGTGTGACAGGACAAAAAGAAGAAGAAGATAGTACATCAATTGGACCAACCAAACCTCCAAAAGAAAAGAACTAAGCAAAAACGATTGTGGAAATAAAAGATGCTGAATCATAGAAGATGTTATGACATCATCGAGGAGGCTCTATCACTACATTAAATAATGGTTGAGTATTAATTGATAAAAGCACATCTGGAATTCCCATTACAATAATGAAATCACACAGTGCTAGCCCCAGATAATAAATCAAATATTTAATTATAGATAGATATGGAAATGCAATAAGCTCCCAAATACTGAGGGTCATTATTGGATATACTTTTGTTACATTTGCTTAGTACTTCTTGAACCAAAAATATATCCGTGTCCTATGTATCAAGTTTAACTAACCATCACGCCGTCTTCCCAAAGTGGTAGGCAGAAAGAATGGACTGCCACTCTTTTCTTTCTCTCGGTTCCTCAACATTCATGCACACATGTCGATTTCTCTGACTCCTCACGTGGCCAACATTCAATATTTGATTTATTTCATAGTGACACGTTTTCCTCTGTCTTCCTCTATTTCTAGTTCCATTTACATCGTTACCATTCTTTCTTCATTCATTCTTTCCATGTGTCCAAACCATCTTAATGATCCTTTCATTATTTTTTTCATAACACCATCATTCGCACCGCATTCACTTCTTATATTTTCATTTGACACTCCATCATACACAGAGTATCCACACATTCGTCTAAGAGATCTCATTTCTACTGCATTTATTATACTTTCATCCTTCTTTTGGATGGGAAGATTGGACACATGAGATGAATGAATGAAAAAATAATGGCAAAAAAGTATATGTTAATGATGTTAATGGAACTAGAAATAGAGAATGACCCAGGAAAATGTGGCATGATCAAATAAATCATATATATAATGTCGGCCACGTGAGGAGTCGGAAAAATAGACGTGCGTTTGTGACACAATGTATGTACGAGTATGTTGAGAAAGCGAAAGAAGCATGTCAGGAAAGAAAAATGTGGCAGTTCATAATTTCTCCCTACCCCTTCGGAGACACATCGTTATGGTTAGTTAGTTAGTTAGTTTTAACAAAAATCATAATGTTTATAGCTGGCTGTCAAAGGGATTAAAATATACAAAAAAAAGTCATAATATCTTACTTGTCTGCTATGGCTCCAAATAAGGGTTTGGCAAACATCCCAAAAATCGGCAAGAATAGGTAGATGATTCCTGTTATATATGTCGAAAATCCTAGCTGCTTAGCATAAGTCGGCAAGTAAGGGACTAATGGGGCGGTACCTGAAACAAAAAAAATACGAATAATTTATGGTATTCGTAAATCTTGAAAAATTGGGTACAATCCACCCATTAACCAAATTTGGAGTTCAGTCCAACTTAGTTATATGAAACAATATTGTTTCTCACATAATTTAATTTATGCTACAATATTCTAAGATGTTTTGGTTATATTTTGCCAAGTTTGGAATATTATCCAATGACTGTATGGATAGGTGATATTATATATAGATACGTGTTTTGCAAACAGGTGGTTTTATGAACGCCATATCTATGATAGTTTTAATATATAGAATAACTGTATTATTAAAAATGTAAGATGTAAATATATATGTATAAGTTATGCTAGAGGCAACATTGCATGCAAAATATTTTTAAAACATGTTCAACGAAATACAGAAAATAAAAAATAAATAAACACTTGATGGAAAGATTGTTGTAATTCATTTAAATTATATTTTTCAATTAAATAATGGTAATAATAAACATGTTTAGGGAGCCTAATTTTATTTTATGAGAATGACATGTTTCGTATTTCTATGGTGAATATAATTATCTAATGTTTCACCGTAGCTAGGTGAAACACGTTATTCCATAAAATATAACTTTTAAAAAACAGATGTTTTATATCATCATTCAAGAAACGAAATGTGCATTTTTTTAATATTCATTCAATTGCATAGAAAAATGTTTGAATTTTGACATGCAATGTTAGATTTAACACTGAAAAATATTTTTTTTAATAAATGCTCATAATTGACGGAAACCATGTCAGATGTTTGATTAAAAACGGAAAAGCATATCTCAAATACCGATATTACATGATTGTATTATACTTCCATATAATGTTGGATCCATAAATATCCGAATTTAGAAACAATGCAAAATTGTATATCTTTTAATTTATAAAACATTATCTTCATCAGACATCTTATAACAATAAATCATTTATAAATATACTGTAGAAGTTTATCTAAATATATATATAAAAAAATGGTATCTCTTCACTCTAAACTTGAATGTTCACTGAACAGTTACTTGATCTATATTAGCTCAAGCGATCTTTTCACTTAAAATGTAATAATCATCTACTTCATATTACACTTCAAGTTATGTAACGTTTGCACTTATATTTTCCAATTTAGTTTTAATTATGTGAAACCCTCAAGGGAATTCTAGTGTATTGCTTTTTAAAATGTCTTTATAAATTGATCTGTTAGTAAAATCTGATGAATCTGGGGCCTCGGAGAAATCAATGTGAGAAAGAAATCAAAGAGTCGGAGAAATCAATGTGCGTGCATGACATGAAAAGGACAGTGAGACGGTCCATTCTTTCTGTCTATTCCTTCAGAGTTATTAATTAGGCATATTAGTAAGAACTGAGTTTTCATTTTTGATTTTTTTTTTTAAGTTTGTGAGTGTATTAAAAACCCAATTCTCTGAGCAAAGCTCATCATTTAACTGGAAGCTTATTAACAATTTCTATTATATATTTTTATAGCCATTACTTAAACAAACGTTAAACGCAACAAATATTTAGTAATAAATCCGATAAATTCATGAATAATTTTAAACAATCAAAATTTTCTATATTTGAATTATCTTTGTACATATTTTATATAATTTCACATTATTTTATTTTGTATATTTCATCAAATCAAATCAAATTAAATCAGTTTATTAACTCAAAAGATATTACAAACAGGAAAATAATACATCCATACAAAAATCCAAATAAACTATGCTAACAGAAAGCCAACGCTCATTAACAAATTCTCTTTAATTATGACCCAATGTAATTTATCGTATTATGAGAGATGAGACAATTATGCGAATAGCTTAATTGCAGGTAATTCAAGGACTATTAAACATTCATCAGTATCTAAGAGTTAAAACAATGTTGAAATGTATTGATAAACCCTAAGAAGAATCTTGAATCAAAACAAAATTAACATAAATATTAATTACTTTTTTGAAAATACTTAATCTAGTACAATGGTCAAAGGTAAAACTAATATTTAATTGGGATAAGGTTATTGATACGATTTTGGAGACGGTGTGAATCATTCATAGAACAAGCATTTTGGATTGAATAAAAAACAGTGATTTCCAAACTTATTCATTAAAATGCGAAACTTAAAAAAAAAACTCAACTATAAATAAAAATTACTGAAACTTGACGAATTAACCAAGTTATTCAATATTTGGTAACTTATACTATAAAAAGAAAACTGAACTATAAACAATTTCCTGAATAACAATAAAAATGTCATAATCCACATACCCGCATTATACAAGAAGAAATGTCCTTTCATGGGCAGCATGTGTTTATCGATTGAGAAATCCATTTTCGCTATTATTACAAATGTTATTTACACAATTTATAGAATTATAGCTACTTTACGTATTTTATAATTGAGCAATTAAAGTTCACTTTCCAATTAAAATTATAATGCTTTAAACAAAAGCACAATTATAACTAGTTAACAAAATAACACCAAGTGTACACCTGTCTAAAAAAATTCACTTAGTACTATGATTCAGGCCGTCAAAAACTTAATGGTAGGAATGATAGCGAAGATAACAAAACATAACCCAACATTGCACCTCTACATTCATGACATCCCTTTTTAATTTGATTTGAGCGGTGGAGTACCAGAGACAACGCATAGATAAAATCATACGAATGGAATGGATCTTGATTGTCATAGACAATATTTTTACAGATTGAAGTTCTTATTTAATCATTAATAATTAAAAAATAGTTGATTTTCTTTAAATATATTCTTTATAATCCAGACCTGAAATGTAACGATATATATTCTTAATAGATTATAACATATCTTGGCGACATTCGATAGAATAGATTTTTAATATTTACGCACGATATTCATTTAACTTTCATATTTTTTTAAACACATACAAGTTTTTTTACTATTTCATTGTAATGTTTTTAAAATACAGATGCTTTTAAGTCAATGTTGACTACTTTATATCATTCATGGTTATTATATATTCATCTTATAAACATTGTTGATATATTTACATTGCAGTGTGAATGGAAAAAGGAGTCAAGGAAGTCCAAGGAATACGTTGCATGATATAATGAAATGTTAAAGATCGGCCATATCAGAAGTCGGAAGAATCGACGTGCGTATATGACTCGCTGTGTAGAGGAATCTAGAGAGGTGTATGGCGGTCAATTATGTCTACGCTTTCAGGCTAACGGCGGTGGCATGAAGGTTTGATTTTTTGTTTATCTGGAGTCTTATATTGGGAAGTCCTTATAATTAAATTCCTAAATCAACCTTCTATCAATACCGTATGTAATATAACCATTTAATAAGACGAAGTTGAGTTCATTAAGTTATACTTTTATTAAAATCTAAATAATAATGTTTTTTTTATTACATATGATAAAACACAATAGAAAAGTAAAAATAAAATCTCTTTTAGTATTTTATTTTATTACACATAATCAATCATTTTTGTCAAAAATAAAATGTTGGTTTAAAATATTATTTCGTTTATAAGCATTCTTTGAAGAAATTGATATAGCCATGTTTCATGGCATAATAGGTGAGGTTGCACTAGACAAGTTTTACACGACCGAAAAGGCGTTTTCTCTCTGGAGGCTTGTTTGATCTTAGTTAAGTTTAATTTTAATTAGTGATAAGATTATGAAAGACATTTTAAAAACAATAAGTGAGTGAAAAATAATAGCGTTCTGCCCGGTACCGCAAAGCAGTTAGGTACTGCCGGGCCCAATTTTCGAGAGTGGCCACACTTGAGAGGGGATGATCCAACCCTCCGCCCTGCAGAGTTCCGGGCAGCTCTCGGCCCCAGTCCGCCTCCGCCCTCGGTAGAAGAAGTGTCTCCGCCCCGGCCACGCGCCGGGGGCAATAGTCTCAAAAGATCGCGAAGTGTTATACCGAACGCCGGGAAGTGAATCCGAAAAAGATCGCGATATCGCCGCATGGCGTCAGCTCATCATCATTGGGACCTGATGCTGGCCACGGCTGTCTCAGCGAATGAGACCAGACCGCTCCTCGCCCGTCCTCGTGGTGCGGACACCATGTGCTGCCTAGCTCGCCGACTTCGCAGATCGTCGTTAGTGCTGTTTCAGTGACGGATTAGTTTTAAGTCGTTGGCCAACGAATAGAAGTAAGTCATCTTTAGTTTATAAGTGATCTTGTTTATTTGTTTTTGTATGTTTGTATTTAAATATAAGTGTAAATAGCAAATATTGGTTTCAATCTCATATCACTATACCTCCCGGAGCATCTTAGAGATCGAATAATAATCACATTAGCGAATAAACACTGGGCAATACGTTGTGAGAGAGTGCTTCGAGATATGGAGTGAGATACGACTAATCGTCATGTTTCACCCCGTGTCGGAAAGCTACTTACTGACAAAATGATGTTCGGTGTACACCGCGATTTTATTTAGTTGATAAATTAATAGTACCGTATGTGCGCCCTTTCAGTAATATTAGACAATATGAATAGCATCAAAGGTAATCTTAAAATGTTATAATATTGTGACTGATTTTAAATATGTGACGTCACATTAAATACAATGTTTTTTTCTGTTAACGCTAATGTGATCAGAACTCACCCAAAAATATTTGTAAATCGAAAATTGTCAGTCTTTCTTTTCCAAAAACAGCAATACTCTATATTCACAAATTTAAATTACGTTACTTTAATGGCAAAATTCGATTATTCTTCTTTTGAGTTTGAGGCGTCTTTTGACTTTTTTTTTTTTTTTTGCATACAACAGGTCGTCTGAACCCAATTACTGTATACATTTATTTTTTAGCTATTATATTGATTCTTATGACATGTGATAGGTAGCCAATCTATCGCCATTTTATTGTCACGAGAATTCTACACCAGACCAAAGACAGTGTGACAATCACACTGCCATCGCCGGGGATCGAACCCGGAACCTTCGGAATGGAAGTCAGAGCTCTTACCACTCAGCCACGAAGGTCGTATATAGAAATTTTTGTTAATTGACACCATTTAACACATTTTCAAATTATTAAACAATACACAAATATTTGTAAATATTACTAGAGGTTTAGCAAAAATTTCATTTCACATATTAATGGATTTCATAACATATTTTTAATATCACAGACCTTACTTTATGTTTATTTCGAGAGTTCGGATCAAAAACGAGACAATAAGGTCATTTTGTGGTGTTGAGGACATAGTAAGATGGGGAAGAAGCAGAAGGCGTATTTGGAAAATCATGTGGACCGTATGGAGAAAACATTGATTGGAAAAATGTTTAAGAAGAAAACCCTAGAAGCAATGTTGACCGCATGGGGGATACACGAATTGCAATAATTGACATTGCAAACCCCAGCAGCAAGAGAATACCAGGAAGGCAGCCGAAAAGATGGACATCATCATCATCATTCCAGGACAGCTTACTGTCATGAACAGATCATACGATCTAAACTAAGAAGAATTAAAAAAGTGCGTGTAAGATTTTTACTTGTATCTTTTGAAATCAACTTTGCATAGAAAAAAGACGTTGCTGGCGCAAGACGCAAAGCAATTGGATTTAGTAAAAAAAATCTTTAGGTGACGTCACATCTAAAAATTTCGAGAGGTATACGCCCATAAAAGACGACCTTTCGTTTTTACTACCTTGAGTGTCCGGCGGTGGCTTTGGTTCAAGTGGGCCTGGTGCCTGGTGTATCATTGTGAATTTAGTTCTGTCGCATGTAGGTAGGGGTGTTGTATAATGTCTGAATTCAAGTGTTCGGCTACATACAAACGAGCTGAACAGTTGAAACGATGGGAAGAATCAGAAACCAACGAGGAATCATCCGAACCGAAGGGTTCTGGCCGCATTCGGTTTTCCGTGGATTGTATATTTCTGGCGGCATGCGCTGCGGGAGACAAGGACGAGGTGCTGCGGCTGGTGCAATCGGGGGCTGACGTGAATACCCCCAACGCCGACGGTCTGACAGCCCTGCATCAGGTAACTATCAGCAGATTATGCCCACTTCGGCAGCGACACTTGTCAAAGTAGTTCGTAACTTTTTGATTGACAATTACTTACAAAATGGCCGATATAAAAGTTAGAAAAGTTCAAAACTTCTTCAAACTAAGTGATCAAAACTTTTGTAATAGTTTTTTAACGTAGATCTAATGATCATCTACCGTAATAACAATGCTGCATAGGTTTAATATTGTGTTAAAATGAAATTTGCACAATTTCAATACACACGATTTCACATTATTGTTGTATTTGTGTAACTTCAAAACAAAGTTTTTCCGGGGTTAAAAATATACTTAATTATTTTTAATTATATTCGATGGCACGAATTATTTGCATACTTACATTTATAAAAATTCATTCAAACCAATTCAAGAATGTGAAAGATATTGGATTAATTTGATGCTTCAATACCTCACACCTTCAAATATATATTGTATGTGTAATTTAACTTATGTGGATTCTTGCGATTTATTTCATTGATCTGTCAAACCGCCATATGATACAATTTGTTTGTAAAACTAGGAATGAAAACATTTAAATGTATTTTAAAATCAAACTTGGCTTTTACTGATTGCATACATCAAGAAATTTTGCTTTGGTTTACGAAACGGGCGTACTAAATTTATAGGATTTAGAATGCCCTTTTTGTAAGTTGAACCAGCTTTTACCAGCAATGGCGTACTCAATTTATAGGAAACATTTTAATAACAGTAATTTCTTAAATTATTTAATGTGCATAGTTACGCATCTCACTAATGGCGATATACCTTTATATAAGTAACTGCAATTATTTGTATTATACTTTTTATCCTAGACCTAACGATAATCCTCTACCTTTGCGAACAAATAACCTTAATTATTATTCTGTAATTGTAAAATTCTACTGCGATTATACACTGTATTATGTTTTATTTTTAATTATTTGTTTACTAATAATGTACCGTCCTGATTGCTGTTTATCAAGTTTATATTGTTTTGAATACACACATAAAATATATGAAAATCCTCTGTTGTTTGTGCCAGACAGTTTACAGAAACAATGCAGTTCATTTTGTTTTATGAAGTACCGTTGTTTTGAAAAAAGTACAACAATACAATAACATTTTTCAGTGTTACTGGTAGTAGTACTGATGAATAAAAAAAAATCTTGTACACTAACACAATATTCTACTCGTTAACCGCCCTCTACCTTTGGGTTATTTTCCGAGAAACATGCAAAAAACAAGCATGTTTTTTATTAATGAAATTTAATTATATACTAATTTTATTTTTTTAAATTACGAAACGTCAAATACTCGGCCGCACACTTCGCCTGCCCCTTGTAAAACTCATATTTATGAAGACTTGTGCTCAAGTTTTGATGGCACACGCGCGTATCCCTAAAACTTTGTACATTTTAGGTACATTACTTTTTCTCAAGCCTGTACGTGATACGGGATATTGTAGAATGGTACAGTCAAAGTGAACGTATCATGTATGTTCAAATAGGTAGGGTGGTTAAATGTTTATTTTTCTTCTTGTGCCATATCAGGTTTCCCTGGTGTTAGCCATCGCTTCTGCAAAGGCTTGTCTTGCGCCGCCCGGAATAACTCCTTCACGCTCCTTATTCATGTCCAGTCTTTTAATATTACGCAGCCAGGATATTTGTTTGCCTTTGGCCAAGAACCCATCGCCCTTCAATCTTGTCCATTAGCAAAAGTTGGAAGATCTTGTATCCATCTTTACACAAGATGTGACCCAGATTGGAAATTCAACAGACCATAATACATTTTAACAATTTCCTGCTGCAATGAGCTCTCTGTCTATGTATACAAAGCATTATTCGGTGTAGCCACATTTCAATTGGCTCTAACCGGTTCATAGTATGCAGTTTTTGAACCATACAACAGAACAGACCATATATTATATAACACTTCAACATTCTTTGCCTATGTTTCAAATTCAGTTTATTATTGCTGAATATTATTTTCATTTTGTTTAATGTACTATGGGGTCATTTCGATTCTGCTTTTCAATAACCATAATCAAATTTAATTTAAAGGTTGTGTATGTTAAATTATTATGCGATTTATTTATTGTTTCTTATTCTAAGAAGTCAAAGATTACATTTTTAGAGTTTGTTTTTTAATAGTTTTATTAACAACAACAAACCATCACGCTGTAAGCAGGGAGAATGAACCGCCACGCTAGTCTATCCTGCCACACCTCTCTAGCTTCCTCCACTATCATACAGCGAGTCATACACGCACGTTGATTCTTCCGACTTCTAACACGACCGACCTTTAAAATTTGATTAATTTGGTCATGCCCTGTTTTCCTCGGTCTGCCTCGACTCCGTACTCCATTTACATTATTAACGTATACTTTCTTAACCATTCTTTCTCCATCCATGCGCTCAATATGTCCGAACCAACGCAGCGATCCTTTCATAATTTTGTTTATAATCGTTTATCAGCGATCCTTTCATAATTTTGTTAATACATTCCTTTCTTATATCAGCATTTGAGATTCTGTGGTATGTCATTCTACCACACATACGTCTTAGTGACCTCATCTCTACCGCATTTATTCTGCTCTCATTCTTCTTCTGCCAGTTCCATTCTTAACTTCCATACATTAGGGTTGGGACCAGAACCCCATTGTGAACAGCCGTTTTATTAAATTTATGGAAATGATATGCATCACCAATTTCAAATACTTAAAGTGATGCTTAATTTTTATATTATCGAAACTTTTTAGTTTATTGTCAATTATATTCCCTTGGGCATCAATTGATGGGGACAATTGCACATGTGACGTGTTTGCCTCCAATTGACATCTTTTAATAACACGTGTCTGCTTAATGCACACGTATCGCTAATGTTCAAAGATCAATAGAGAGAGAAAAAACAATTCCCTGGTCACAATTGTCTGGATTTTCCACTATTGCGTCGCTCTGGAACATTCAATTATTGTTGTAAGCTATAAAAGCATTTCTACTTATTAAATAATCATAGTATCTTATACAGAGAAAAACAGGAAAATATTGTAGATATTGCACTGCACATTAGATAATGAGTCATTTATTGCTTGCTTGATAAATTTGTGTTGTGGAAAACTTTTTGGGACACTTATTTAGCAGCTTGTAGCATTTTTATACAATGAAATATTATTTGTAAAATGTATAAAAAAAAATTCAACCTATGGGAATTAATTCAAGGATGGTCCAATGGTACTAATATTTTGGTTTATGTCATTTCATATATTTATTTCTATTCAAACATAAAAAAACAGTTATTATATTATATATAATTTTTTTAATTAACTTTATTATTTTAATATTTCTTTTCCATTATTTAGAAATGTATTGATTACAGAAAATAATTCAATTATAAACTCCATGAGATACATGGAGTTCATAATTGATTTTTTTCCTGATAATATCATATTTAACATTATTTATTTGCAAACCAACATATGAAGATGCGACTTTATATAATATTGTGTTTTTTTTACATTTGATTCAAACATTACTTAATCTAGGTAATTCAATTTAAAGATCTTTGCGAACTCTGGTCATTGAGGATGAATTTTTACTTACTTGGTATGGAAATACAACAGTAATTATTTAGATTCTAAACATTATTTTTTTTTATATTTTCTGATTTGGAGTTTGTAAGTAATTAATATTATTTACATTAACGATAATAACATCATAACCTATGTGTAATGATGTTATTTTGTATGCATAAAAAAATACATTACTACTCATATATTTTAAAACTTAATATTATTATCATTTTGTTGAATCACTCTTTACATCATTACAGCGCGAGCCGATGTAAAGGGTAGCTATCACATTGATTTTCGTGACGTGTGATAGGTAGCTAATCTATCCCCATTTTATTGTCACGTAAATTCTGCACCAGACCAAAGACAACGTAACAATCACATTGCCATTGCCGGAAATTGAACCCAAGACCTTCGGGGTGGCAGTCAAAGCACTAACCAGTCGGCCACGATGGTCGTATATGTCATGTATAGTGTATAAAAAAGGCAATTAATTATAGTTTATAAAAATATTCATATAACAATACAGTGGAGCCTATAAATGCAAGTTGGCCTAACCATTAAATTTACTTTAGCACATAGTATGAAGAGTAAGTATTCTATGAATGCATAAATTTCTTCAATTAACATTAAAGTCTACCCTTTTATTACTTCACATTGTGATCCTTCAAAAGGGTATGGAACTCTCATATCTCTAATATTGAATTTTTGTATATGTGTTTCCTGAGCTTGACCAATGATTGTGCGTCACACTTTTTATAATAATAAACAGATTATTGATTTTCTTTTCTCCTGCTTTTAAGAAAAGGTGTCAATTTTATTTAGAAATATCAGTTAATATTGTTGAAACTCGTCTGCTGTTGTACTAGCGATATAAGGAGTTTTGGAATCCCTGATTTCAAAATTGGCGTAGAAATTGATGCCATAGTTTAATTTGGTCAGATTTAAATTCTCTGACTTTATTTGAATGCAATGATGATTATCTTGTTATACATATCGAGTTTATACCTCTAGATTTCTTAAGTACAGTACGTCAAACCTTTTTTTAAGTCACCCTACTGTAAATATTAATTTAAATATATGCGTGTATATTTTCACAGTTAGCGGCACCAGTTCTTGGCTTTGGTGTAACTTCAGGTTTGATAGGGTTAATTGTAATGGATGTAATTGTCCACAGGCGTGCATCGATGACAAGCTGGATATTGTGGAGTACCTCATTAACCTGGGGGCTGATGTAAACCACAGCGATAATGAGGGATGGACGCCTCTACACGCCACGGCAAGCTGCGGCTTCGTGAGCATCGCCAGTTACCTGCTGGCCCACGGGGCTAACCTCTCCGCAGTGAATAACGAGGGCGAGCTGCCCGTAGATATTGCCGAGGCCGGACCTATGAAATCTTTTCTGCTCGAAGAGATTAAGAACCAAGGTAATTGGCTGAATTCTCTAAAATGTTTTATTATTTATCCAACAACAACAACAAACCATCACACCGTTTCCCCGCAGGGGTAGGCAGAGAGAATGGACCGCCACACTACTCTATCCTGGCACACCTCTCTAGCTTCCTCCACATTCATACATCGAGTCATACACGCACGTCGATTCTTCTTTATCCAACATAAAATAATAGTCCTTATGTAAGGGATAATGGTTTTATTTTAAATTTGAATAACTCGTCAGATTTGATTTTTTCATTACAATCAATTGGTATCACAATTCATTTTAAATATCACATTGTTATTCAAATATATTTCAAAATAAGGAAGAATTACATATATGCATATGCCAATTGAAAGCTCTACAATAAATGGCACATTTTGGTTGGAGATTAGTAAAATATAAATGTTATCCATGGATAATTATCAGCCTATTGATTTCGAAACAAGAAAGGCGGATGTGTATTTGGAACATCCTTAAATGAATGTCACAAAAGTGACTCTGCATATATTATCATCATGATCATCTTCATTTTATTGTATAACTCATTGCAAATCAAATGCGTAAGACAGCTAAATCCTGGTACTGTTTTCACTGATAGCTTACCTACAAATGAATCAACGACAATATATACAACCATTATGTTTGGTTTGAATATATTATAGAATGAAAATAATTAAGTATAAACTAATTTTTAATAAGACCGCAGATATAGAAAACTATTATATTTTAATATACCTTACAAACGTGGCCATATAGTGTGTATATTGGCGTAATTAAATTAAAGAAATTCTTAAATTATTTATTTTCATCAGGTTTGTTTGTCTTTTGGGAGGCACATACCCATGAGTTGTTGTGCAGTATGTTGTAAATTTTTAACTTATCGCAGTTATAATTATTTTTAATTTGCGATTTTTTTCCACCTTCATTTTGCAAGTATTTCATTCTATGAACACGGCATAACCGCGACTATTTAAGCGAAGTGCCTATCTCCCCAAAATGCGCAAAATTTAGCAGTAGCTCATGTGAAATATAGTACATAATTAAAAGCATTATTTTTTCAATGCTTTTATTCTTTAAAACTGCGACCATGATATATGTGGTATGTTTGAAACGCGATGCGCAGCTTGCAATGATAGCTTTAAAAAAAATATTTTAGATCATCCAAATTATGTCAATAGTTTACTATTAAAATTTTACCTTAAATAAGGAAACATCTTAATGTTTAACATTATCTTCCCACAACCGATATCCTATTGTTAATAGTAAAATACTCAAAAATATTTTTTTCTTCAGGTATTGACTGTGAGAAGGCTCGATCTGAAGAAGAAAGGCTACTTATGGAGCTCTCTAAGCGGTGGTTTATTACTAAATCTCCGGATGCAGAATTAGCAGATGAAAAAACTGGTGCCACTCCTTTACATGTTGCTGCTGCCAAAGGATATGTCAAGGTACAACTGTGAATTAGGTTTCAGTAAATTTAATATAATCTTTAATCTTTCAAAATTGAGACAATTTTCGCAATCAGTAAGTAAATAATTGCCTTTGAAATAAATGTATTTCTTCAGCTTGTGGCTGTCCACTCCTGGACGTAGGCCTCCTCTTGTATTTTCCACTCCCTTATATTCTGAGCAATCTGCATCCAGGCACTTCCCGCACTCTTATGTATTTATATCGTCGCGCCAACGCATCTGTGGGCGCCCAACTCCACGTTTTGCCATTCTCAGGCACCACCACAGTAGTTGCCTTGTCCACTTTTCATCGGTCACGAGTGACTTGTCCCTCTCAATGCCACTTAAGGGCCATCTGATGACATCGGAGACTTGTCCTGTCTTGTATGTCATCATTCCTGACTTTGTCCCGCAAGCTATTATCTGACATGGCTCTCTACATTACTCTCAGTTTGCTGTCACTTTTTTGTGATATTGTGACTGTCTCAATACAATTATGAATGATGGCAAAACACAGGTGTTGAATACTCTCGAATGGGTATTTTCGAATTCTTCAAAATGTGGCTAAGATTTTTGAACGCTGCCCAGCTTAATCCGACTCTTCTATTCAGGTCTACTGTTTGGTTATCTCGCCCTAGCTGTATTTTGGGTCTCAAATATATGTATTTGCCCACAGCCTCGATATTGGCATTGTCTACTACGATTTGTGCTGGCTGTGAAGTCAGCAACTTGGTTTTAGTGAGGTTTATCTTTAGGCCAACCTTTTTAAATGTATCGTTTAGCTTCTTTAGCATTTCCGAAAGTTGTCTTGGGTCATTACCGATAATAATGATATCTGCGAAACGTAGGTGGTTAAGTTGTGCCTTTGGAGTCCCATGGTAGATATTTTAAAACCAAAATAAACAATTTCAGACAGATTCGATATCCATATTTTACTGGTACCAGTTCAGTCTTCCAATCGTAATTTAGAGTCGCATACAATGTAGCGTTCTCATAAGTAGATGAAATTGTGAGAAATATATGTAAATAACTAACCATTACGCCGTCTCACCGAATGGGTAGGCAGAAAGAATGGACTGGGCTGCCACACTTTAACCGATGTGGCACTCCATCCTTCTCTTTTCGCCCCACGAGAGATGCGGGATGAGAAATATATGTATTTAAAAAAAATTAATTGTTGTTTATTAATTGAATGGTTTTGAATCTAAAGGTGATGAACATCCTCCTGGGTAGTTGCGGGGTGAGTGTGGACCCAATAGACCTGGACGGCTGGACACCATTGCACGCCTCAGCGCACTGGGGCCAGCAAGAGGCCGCCTCTCTTCTGGTACAATACGGGGCAGATATGGATATCAAGAATTATGTTGTGAGTTCTTTTTTAGTTATGGACAGGAAATTAAAGAATTGTAGCATTAGAATTTAACTGCTAATGGACGTTTCACTTAATAGACATTCCTCAAAAATTGAGGTAGTGATTCAGTGTTCAAATCTCGTAACAAGTAATTATGCAAACTCAATGTTTCTCTAATCAACCACTATTCAACAATTATTGCACACAATTCAAAACAAACAATTAGGGCAGTATGATAACAGTTAATACTACTTCTAATAAATACAAAGTGTTTTATTATTTTATATCTAGAAGTTTTAAATGTCTAACCACAAAGTGAGTTGTTCATGTGAAGAGTTCTTTATGAATTAAAACATTGTTTTTTCCACTTTTTTGCTTATTTTTCTCGACATATTTTGAAGACGTTATACCTTCTTCATCAGGAGAGAACGATATAAATAAATTTATATAAATTTACCATATTCAGGTCAAAATTTATGAGAATTATTTGTATTAATATACTTCTCTGAATCGGAATGAAGAATTGGGGAACATTTCTGTAACTGTCATTATGTTTTAATTTAAAGGGACAGACCTGTTTCGATATTGCTTTGTCGAATATGACCGACCACTTGGAGGATCTGCGGAACAAGCACGATTCCCTGGCGCTGTTCAACAAGAAGAGAAGGCCCACTGGTCAAGATGACATCCAAAATAAACACAAGAAACTCGATCTGCAAATAGAAAATAAATCTGAGAACAATGTTAATAAAAAAACTGTTGGTAAGGAAATATATTTACATGTTTTTAGTTGTATTAATATGAAAATGTATTTATTGTACATCCTTATAAAATAATTATTGTAAACTTAATTATTGAAAATGAATGATCTATTTAAATAATATTTTAAATCTGAACACTTTCAAGTTGTGCATTTTTGTTTTGTGTTTAATGGCAAATACACCCGAACCGTAAAAAAATGGATGAAACAGCATAATTTTATAAATTGATTAGGAAGTATCGTAGAATATTAGCTCTTTAGTATTTAATTGGTTCATAAAGTGCTGATTTGAAGGGAAAAAAAAGTATAGTTGCAATAATATGATATAAATTTTGTATTTAGTGCAATATTCTGTAATGAAATTTCCTTTAACTACTTTTTATTATTATTCAAAAAGTAGGTAAAAATCATCTGGATTTTTTTATAAGATTTCTCAATAACAATACTTATTTACAATGTACCAGAAAATCACGAACATATCCGTAAACTTCGACTGACCTCGAAATACTAAACTCGCCGTATAACGTATTCGTATGCGTAGGGCGAGTAGGAACAATTTGACGTATCAGAACGTTTCTGTGATTGCGGGTATACTTGTTTGTACCTGGACGTATGGGATACGGCTTGTTGTGTTCGGGCGATAATATCGCAGACGTATCACGTACGTTCGTATAGGTAGGGCGGTTAAAAAGTCAAGTTGTTTCAATAATATGAACTTATTAGAAAAAATAATAATAAACAACATTGGTTAAGAGTGTTTGAATTTTTCTGAAAATTAAATAATTTGCAAAATGGCGATGAGGTATTTATTACACACAATAGACAAATTTGAGTCCTTAAATAGCGATTACAAAGAGAATATTATAAATAAGCTTTGAAGGAAAAAAATAATGAGATTATTTATTACCCAGTTTTGAAATTGAGAATGATGTACGAGGTCTGTTCAAAACGTATCGCGAATTTTGAATTTCCGCTGGCTACGTATATTTGATTTTTGATTTTTTTGTAGCGTTATGTTGGTACTCATGTCCCTTACTTATGCTGACAAGGTCGGCCATTTTGAATGTTTAGTTAATTTTTGACAGCTGTTTTGCTTGGATGTGTTTTGGCTCGTCTTCGATTTTTGCCTATTCCAAAAAAATGGATCAAAGAATCTGTATCAAATTTTGTGTGAAAACAAAATAAAGTGCGCTGACGCATTTCGAATGTTGACTGTGGCATATGGTGAAGCTACCTTGGACCAAAGCAACGTTTATCGGTGGTACAAAATGTTCTCAGAGGGCCGAGAAGATATGAACGACGAAGAGCGTGCCGGACGCCCGAGCACGTCAACAACAGACGAAAACATTGATAAAGTGAAGAAAATAGTATTAGCCAATCGTCGAATCACCGTTAGAGAAGTTGTTGAGGACCTAAACATATCGATTGGCTCGTGCCATTCGATTTTAACCAATGATTTGGGCATGAGTCGGGTCGCCGCGAAATTCGTGCCAAAATTGCTCAATTTCGACCAAAAACAGCATCGCGTTAACATTGCTCAGGAGATGTTGACTCGGTCCGTGACGACCCAAATGTGCTCCAGAGGGTCATAACTGGTGACGAATCATGGGTTTATGGTTATGACGTGGAAACCAAAGCTCAATCATCCCAATGGAAGCTGCCGCATGAGCCAAGACCAAAAAAGCGCGCCAAGGTCGGTCGAACGTGAAGGTTTTGCTCACAGTTTTCTTCGATTGCAGGGGCGTGGTGCATCATGAGTTCTTGCCACAGGGTAGTATGGTCAATAAGGAATATTACCTGCAAGTTATGCGCAATTTGCGCGAAGCAATCCGCCAGAAACGCCCGGATTTGTGGAAGAACAAAAACTGGCTTTTGCACCATGATAACGCCCCTGCTCACACATCGTTGCTTGTGCGCGAATATTTGGCCAAAACAACACAGTAATGGTGCCGCAGCCACCGTATTCCCCAGACCTGGCCCCCTGTGACTTTTTCCTGTTTCCAAAACTGAAGAGGCCCATGAAAGGACGACGCTACGCCACGATTGAGGAGATAAAGACGGCATCGAAGGAGGAGCTGAACAAGATCACAAAAAATGATTTTTTTAAGTGCTTCGAGGATTGGAAAAAACGTTGGCATAAATGTATTATATCCTAGGGGAATTACTTTGAAGGGGACAAAATAGATATTCATGAATAAATAAATACTTTTTGAAAAAATATAAAATTCGCGATACTTTTTGAACAGACTACGTATAATAGTACCAACTTATCAAAACTGCTTCTAACTAAACAGTCTGAGAAGAAATAGATGAAGGTTCCAAATCTCTAAGCCAGTTCATAATATATTTTGGGAAGAGCCCGGTCCAACTGGATATGCTAAAATACAACATGCTATGCAAATAGTATAATATAATAAATTATCTTTAAGAATTGTTTATTTATTTTTGTTTCAGAAAAAAAGAACGCAGTGAATTCAAACTCACATAGTGCTCCTCTGACTGAAGGCAAGCCTCCCAAAGTGGGCGGCACTGTGCCTCCCTCCACTGGTCCTCTCTCCCCCTCCGAAACACCTCCCACAGACGATGAGCCCTCGTGGAGATTTTCCTCTAGGCACAAGTCCTCAAGTAAGCCTTCTATTGTATTCTCTGTTAACTCATTGTCTGCGAGAAGGGTATTGATATCCGTTTACTGGACTGGTGGTGGAAAGGTATAAACAAACAAACAAACCATCACGCCGTTTTCCCGCAGGGGTAGGCAGAGAGAATGGACCGCCACACTAATCTATCCTGGCAAACCTCTCTAGCTTCCTCCACATTCACACACGCACGTCGATCATTTGACTTGCATACCTCATACATTCTCGACACCAAGAATTGTAATTAGTCCGCACTATCCGCAACGAGAACGGCGTCGTCCGTGTAAAGTAGACAATCTACAGACAGATCACTCATCTTGGCACCAGCATTTATACATTTAAGTTCTTTCATACACTTGTCCATATACAGATTGAACAACCATGGAGATGGTATAAATAACTATTTTAAGGACTTGGCGAACTATTGGAAGTGTATTTTTACACAATTTTAGTGGCATACCTTTTAAACATAAAATTAAATGTTATAATTGTATTTCAATTTCAAGCTACGCATATTAATAAGCCCACAAATCTACCCGCCACAAAGTCTCAATTCACATTTCATTTTTGTTAAAATAATGATCATTTTAAATGTGTTTAGTATTCTTTTTTATTTAAAAAAAAATAGAAGTTTCCCAGCAGTCTGAATGATGTATTGAAGTTTTGTTATCCTTTGATTCTGTTATTATTTTATGGTAAATTACCCACAATATTTACTGATATCACTCATATTTTATAAACCCTTAATCTTATTGCTCGTCGTTATATTTCTAATGCAAATTTCAATTTTAAGTTGAAAATGATATTGCCACCCAACTTCGTAATTATGTTTAAAAATTATAGTTTGTAAATTCTAGATTTTTTACAATTAAATCAGTACAGCTTTCATTACATAATGACAATAGCCCATCTACCGGCTAGTTTCTTTTACATTTTGAATGAAAATTTAACTTTTAAATTCAAATTAAGCTTAAATTTGTAATTTCTTATTTATTTTGTTGAATTGCTCTTTACATATCATTACAGCGTGAGACAAATCGATATAAGCTATCATATTGATTCTCATGACATGTGACAAGTACCCAATCTATTGCCATTTTATTGTCACGTAAATTCTACACTAGACAAAAGACAGTGTGACAATCACACTGCCATTGCCAGGAATCGAACCCGGGACCTTCAGTGTGACAGTCGTAACACTTGCCACTCTGCTACGAAAGTCGTTAAGTCATGTTCAATATAAAGATTAATATGCTTTTATTTCTATTTCCAGCCAAGGAAAATCCAACAGACAGTGAAATCATTCTTCGCCGTACACAAAGTTGCGAGATTGAGAAACTGTAATTATTATTTTATGAAAAGTTTTCCCTTCTTATATTGGGGTTCTTCAGTAAATTCTACAAATGTTTATTTGAAATATTTTACAGATCACCTACCCAAGATAAACATAAGAAAGAGAACGCTCTCCCATCAAATCCTTCTCCCGCTAGAAGGTAAGAACTATTTTTTTTATATGTTCTATCTATATTTATATGTTGCCATGCGATATCTTATACAGTAAAAGTCCATTAATTTGAAATTCAAGGGACCGAATTATGCGATCACTGAAGAAGAAAAAAAATTGCGCCAATTGCCGACGGCTTAGAACATTTTTCGTTCTCTCAAAATAATAATTATAACGTCAAGTGTTCATAATAATAATAACAATAGTGTTTGGATAACAAAACGACGTTTTTGTGGGTCTAATGGCGGTTTGAAATTAAAATCAACTTTTTTATTGGTTAAAAGAATCCTTATACAGATATATTTTAGTACATTTTTTTTCCTCAATGTAGTCGAAAATATTCAAAATACGCGAGTTACACGCGCTTGACACAATATTTCGGTCGTGATTGGTCAGTGAGCGACGTTGTGATTGGTCAGCGGACAGCGCCCAATGTGGTGATTGGCCGACATCTTTCAATTTTAGCCGTTTTTGTCCTATCATTATCATTCGGTTTTCGACTCGATTTGTAACGTTTTTGACATTCGCAATCGCGTTTTTACATAGTGTTCTCATTTTATCGCTTTGCACTTTTTTACCGCGTGATATTTTCAAGTGAAATACGTAATATATAGATAGCTCGCTTGCACTAATGTATGTAAGCGCTCGAACCCGATTCTTTCTCATTTCACTTTATATTGATGTCTCATTTGAATTATTAGAAATCGTAATTACATTTTGATGGAAAACATTACGAATTACGATATACGCGATATTTTGATTTAACGGTAGAATTTACTATGAAAAGTCAATTTTTGGACCGAGCAAATTATGAAAATTTCGAGTTACGAAATATCGTTGTTCGAATTAACGGACTTTTACTGTAATACAAAGAATTTTATAATTCTGTTAAAAATAATATTTCAACTCCTCAAATTGCCGGAAAGTTATTATTTGTTTTTATGTACTATTAGTATTGAAGCAGGTCACCCGATCCAGGCGTCCGATAAGCCAATGGGTTAAGTGAAAATGTACATAAATAATATTAGATTAATTCTCGAAAGTATTGCAAATTATTTGGTTAATGTCAATTTAAAAACTGTATTTTTTTGTTGTTTCTGCATATGGTAATAATATAAAGGGGTACATTATTAAGATATTTATATTTAACAGTTCTGTGGAAAGTGTAAATGAGCAAAGTGAAATTTCTTCCAAAAATGCTCCCGCTGAAGCAACGCCATCAAAAATTTCTCCCGGAAATATTTTCAAGAACTTTTTCAAGTAATGTACTAATATTGTAATGAGTGTGTTTGAAAATTAAAAATATATATTAGCTGATTTTCATCCCATCTAATCTTAAAAAAAAAATGTTGATATAAGTGATTTTTTTTAACTCTATATTTAACATTGTTAATATTCCTACTTAGCTAATAAATTGATAGAGACTAGAAGTAAAAAAAAAAAATTAATTGTCATTCTTGATTTGATCTTCACGATAATAAATAAAAAAATTCATGGTTCTTCGCTAAAACAGAGTTACACCCCTTTTAGTAAAAACCATTGACATACAGTATGCGCTTCAAAAGCAATTTAAAATTTCACCAAATTGAAAAAAAAAACTTGTCTCTTTATAGGTAACGGATACCAGAATGTATCAATAATGTTTTTGGTAATTTGACATTAATTGGACCGGTTTTTCTGTTTATTTTTTACTATTAACTCCCTTTTACATAGTCAATTTCATTTGTTACTTGCCCGCAAAACAACTACATTTCTAAATATTTTATGAAACTTTAAAATAGGTTACGTCTCCTGAAATAGGCGGTGTATTCTATGCATGGACTTATTATTGATTCTCTAACATGTACACTCAAAACAGAATTGTATTGTTCAAAGAGATAGGTGTCATTGTTTACATATTTTTGACTTTATCAGCATACTTTGTAGTTGCCTTCAACCCAATGGGACCACATGGGACTGTACCATAGTAATACTCATAGATGTTTTATGTCTTTTCTTTTAATTTGCTAGATATCGGCGTTTAACTTTTTTATATAAATAAATATAACTAATAATTTCTTTCATTTCACTTGTAAAATATATTGATGTTTGTACATAAGTACTACTTTGGAATACTATTCTCATATTTAAAAACTTATTTTTAAATTTTAAAATTTAAACAAATCACCTTAGAAATCTCACATAAGATTTTACAGAGTTTGCTTACTAAACAAATAAAAGCATGATTTTCCAAAAAATATTTTTACTTCGTATTTTTTATAGATCATTGTGTATGTAGAAAAAGTTCTATAATAATCTACCAAATTTCAATGAATTTTTTGTAAGAAAAATTTTCTCCGTTATATTTTACTGCATCATTCTAATAATTTGAATGTTTTGGTGTAGATCGTTCGTCCCGCCTGTTCGTGATGAAGAGAGTGAAACACAGCGAAAGGCTCATGCTAAACGAGTGCGTGAAACCCGCCGATCAACGCAGGGGGTAACCCTCGATGAGATAAAATCTGCTGAACAGCTAGTCAAGAAGAAGAATAATAGTTTGATAATCGTTAAGTCTGAGCCTGAAATAATCGTAAAGCGAGACTCTGTTTCCCTGAACTCGGAAACGGAATCTATTAAAAAAGATCCCGTAAGTTTATTTTATTTTTTTATATCAGTAACCCATAAGATTTTTATGAAAAGTTTTACTGATGGAACGTTTTATTTATTAACAGGAGGAATCACGCACCGGAGAAAGAGAAAAAGAAGTAGAGAATAATGGAGAGCCTGTTGATACGGAGACCACGGTGACTATTGCACTGCCAAGAGCTACTCAACTGCCGTCCAAGAATGGTATTTTCAACATTTATAGTTTATCGGTTGATTTACTTATTAATTTCAAGTTACATTGGATTAGATCAGGGTTTCCCAACCTTATTTGTACCGTGCCCCACTTCAACGATTCAAAAAACTCCACGCATGAAAAATTAATTGCTTCAATATTGCAATATATACTATTTTTATTTAATTTTCATAAATAAATAATATGTATATTACTCGTAAGAAAATTAGTGCAATCTTTGGGCTTGATATGAGCTGCAAAGAGTTTTTACGCGAAGTACTAATTTGGTCAATTTTAATCTTAAATCTCTACGGTTTGTGATATCAAGAGGATTTTTTTTTTTTTTCAATAACAATTTTTTTTTAGCGCTGTTAATATAACGCTAAAACCGCATTCAACTTAATATGATGCTGGGAATGACAGCAGTAATTTTCTTTTAGTTTCCCTCTCGACACCAAGCCACGCCATTGTATTTTTTATGTTGAATAGTGTCTTAAAAGATTCATCACTTTGCAATTTTAAAAGTTCTTCTTGATATTGCATGGTCACATCAGTTATAAATCAGAATATCTGTCATTTAAGTCACTAGCCATTTTATCCAAGTGATCCACAATAACAATTACGGCTGAATCAGTCACCTCACACTTATTTAGCCAATAAAATTGTCCAAATTTGTTGTCTAAAACATTTTTTTTTATACACCTGCAGAAGTCCAATGAAGCCAAACAAGGGTCTTGTTTGCTCCTTGTGGTTGTTTATTTAGGATGTTTAATTTTTCAAAGATGTCTGTCAAATAACTCACTAATGAAAAGTCCGAGTTGTAATATATATTTTTTTGAAAATGCGTTTTCTGACAACAAGTAACATTGACAAATATTAACAAATCTTGCGCATGTCTTGACATTCAAATTGCCCCCCAGTGAGGCGTACGCCCCGCGTTGGGAAACACTGGATTAGATAATTGAGTGATGTTAACATCATTAAACATAAAACAACCTTTAAAGTATTAACAGAACAATTACATTATTTATTATAACAGAAGAAGAGAAAGACGGGGACACGAGGGGAACAACACAAGCGGCACAGAATGTCATTCAGCGCCGCCGGAGACCAAAGAGAAGATCCACGGGAGTCGTAAATGTTGATCTGGATGTAAGTATTTGTGTGTTAAAATATCTTACTCTGATTTTCAGAGCAACTGGAATTTGAGAATTCTTATTATGGTACAAAACCAAATCCATGGCTGATGAACAGAAAATTAATATTTGATTTTTGTAATGCTATTCCCATTTGAATTTAATCGCATTTTTTTTTTTGTGCTGAAAACCATATACTAATCGTTTCCTAAAGTCTCATGATGAAACATGATTGCAGGAAATAACCCCTGACCAACAGTCTACTGATGGAGCTGAAAGTGGAACAGAGTCAACCGAACAAGTATATATATATATTTTTTTAAATTTGTTAATCTATTAATTATGATTTTTAATTTGCATGTATTTTATTATTCGTAAGTGTATATTTATATGTATATTTTTTGGTACCAAACGCGCATGTAATTCTAGTTGTAAAAAAATTGTAATGCAAAATGAGAGTATACAGAAAGTAAAGTGTATGTTGTAATAGCTTAGCTATTTAAACTTCACATTGTTAAGTACGTCGGTTAGAATAGGGCTCCTGGCAGCAAGGATACATGCCTATTATACAAGGATATGTATTTTAGCATCAATTTCAAGTTAGTTTACGTCTTAAACTCCCAGTGTCTTCACCATAAAGATTTTAAAAACGGTGGTCAAATTGACAAAAGCGGTTTTCATAATTGTCCATAAATTTATATATTTCTCTTAAATATAAGAAAACCTGAACTTGTTCTAAAGACACAAACATACATATAAATAAACAAAACTAGAAATTCTCCAAGTTGAATAAAATAAAGACTATGCAAACAATTTTTTTAAACTAAAATTGTTAAATCATTTTTAATGTTTTTTTTTTTTTTCAGAGCGTGCCTGAGAGATCACAAAGCAATGATGAAACGAATAAAATTGACTACAAAGCTCTCTGGGAAGCGAGTCAATTAGAAATAAAAACATTAAAAGAATTAGTATTAGCCAAAGATCGCGAATTAAATGAACAGAGACACTCTATAGAGAAATACACTAGTGTGGTATTTATCCTTTCTTAATTTGAACATAATTTTAAAAGCTTGGCGTCCGTTCCTCCTAGTTTAAAAGCGCACCACAGGCTGTATATTGAACATAGGCTAGCAGACTAGCCTGTCAATTGAATTAGTATATTAATTTACTCATAAATGAGGACCTCAAAGGACACAGATAAGAATAGTCAAACTTTAATTAATCATTATGGAAACATTCCTTGGAATTTATCAATCTGATCATACTGCATTTTGTAGTAAAGTTTGAAGATGGTCCAAGATCATTTTATCGTATTAGTTATTCTGATGGTGCTCAACCACTTTTCCTCACGCCTTTATATTGAAATTAATTTAGTTCATATTATCACATATCCATAACTTATTTTTAATTTATGCATCAATTTGCTTTTTAGATTACCTCCGTAAGTGAAAATGAAAAGAGAGAGAAAAGAGAAAGGCGGGCTATGGAAAGAAAGATGTCCGAGATGGAAGAGGAATTGAAGGTAAGATTGTTTGTACATTTTTTTTTAATATAAAAAGACTAACAGCAAGAACTTGAAATGATATTAGAATTTATTATGCAATCTCCAATATGAGCAGAATATAGGTTATTATTGTGAAGAAGGACTCAGGTTATGTCTAAGCTTGAACCCAAGTCCCCTGGATCAGTAACCAAGCGTTCTGTCCCCTAGACCATCACCAATCAATGACACTTTGTGAGAGGTACTTTGATGTGAGCTGTTTTTGTGCTCAATTTCTTATTTTTCATTCAAATTATCGCTAATTTGATGTGGGATATGTATTTTCAAATATTTTTTAATGCCATGAAAGCATGAAATGAATCTTAAATGGTCATAAAATATCTAAATTGTTGTATCTCTCTATTTAAATATAAATTTTTTAAAAAAGCATCAAGATTATTTTAGAATCATATCGTGGGTATACTGGCAAAAAACGTTAAGTCGAAAATTGGCAGTTTTGACTTAGTGATGCAGTATTGTAAAGTTTACAATGCTCTACAAATTGGCAAAATACACGAAGTCGAATGAAACAGATTTTTTCTCTAGTTTTAAAAATAAATTTAACGTTAAATCGTACAAAAGGTATTTCATACAGGCTAAAAGCTTCAAAAAACTTAATATTTTTCGAAGAGTCTTGTTGAACATTTTTGTACTGGAAAAAAACGTTAACTCTACTTATTGTCTTCGGCTGAAAAAAATTCCCTCGATTGACTTTTGACAACGACACTTATATGTTTCAAATTTAAAGAAAACTTAAATGATTGATTTCTCAAAACAGCGATTTTAGACTTAACGTTTTTTGCCAGTATACCCACGATATAATGTTTCTTTGAATTAATTCATTTGACATGATCATCAAAATTGACAGTCACGCCAGTATGGCTAACATCCACAAATTATAAAGCTTTATATTTCAATCATTTTAGCAATATCATTATTTTGTACATCGATGGAAAGTTCAAAGAAAAAGTTTCATTTGCAATATTTAATTATAAAGCATTACTAATTTAGTGATCACTAATATGTTTTATTCTGGTTTTTATTCCAACCAAAATCGTTAAGTCTGAACAAATCATATTAAATGTAATAATAAATTCTCTTGAAAATTTCTTTCACCCACTGTGTTGAAAGTTTGTTAATCAAAATATAATATATATTTACTTTTAAACTTATAGGGTGGATTACATTACCAGGTGTACCAGTTAATAATGTAGATTTTTTTTTCAATAAATGAAATTACACATAATATATAATCTTGAAAAAACTTTATATGTCAAATTTTGGGAAGATGTTAGTTAACATAGATGTCTTACACCTAAAAAAGACAAATTTCATGCAAAAAAAGAACATTTATGGGAAGTTCTAATTTAGCATTATTTTAAAAAGAAAATTGCTGCCAAAAGTTATTAATTCTTCATGAAACGTATGGTGAACTCAGCTCATACTTTAAAAAAAGGTTAAATATTTAAAATCTGTGATGATATCAATGTGAAAGACAAAAAACATCCAGGTCATTTGAAAAAGTTTGATGACAAGTATGATTAGATGAAGATACCTGCCAAACTCAAAAACAACTTGCAAAATTATTAAACATTCTCATAAAAACACTATTTTAATACAAAATTCTTGTTAATAACCGGTACACCTTATAATAATTTTAATCAATCTCTTATTCACCCTTAATACATACTTACACACATTATTTATTATTTGAGCACATTTTTAGTGATTTTATTTCTTATAAATATATTGTTTCTTATTCTTATTAGAAAACCATGTGAAGTTTACTAATTATGCTAGAGGCTCTAGGTAGATTATGTGCGGAAAATGAAATGCCGAACTGCGTTTTTCGAGATTTCCCATAGGGTAAAAGTTTCAAGAAATTAGTCTATAAATCAACTGAACATTAAATGTATACACTATTTTATTGACATGTTCATGGAGCCATACAATTTATTTCAATATATTGGAAAATATTTTTAGACATTACAAAAGCTCAAAGCTGAGAATGAAAGATTGAAGGCTGAGAATCGCGCTCTTACTAGAGTGGTGAGCAAATTGACCAACTCTACGGGCAAATAGGTAAATGCCACCAAAGATATTTCAACCAAAGCACTTTCCCCAACGCATGGCATTATTCCCCATTCCTGAGTTATTAATCAGCTTTGTTTGCTTGTCAAATAACCATTTTTTATGTGGAAATTGTAAATACAAATCTTCCATCGTTAAAGACATCTCAAGCTTGATCAAGAAAAATTCTTGTCCAAGAATGTTTATGAGAGGACTAAATTAAGTGCAGAATTAGGTGACCAATCAAGTAGCGAAGGAGTTTCCACTAAATCCTGTTGGGAATTTTGATTTTCTGCAACTCTGTCTGGGATGTTAAATTCCCGTTTACTCTAGTGCACTATTGCAGTATATGCTTGTAAACCAGAAATGAATTTAGCTTCACTGGCGTCGCTAAATAACAGTAACTAAGCTGCCAATAGTTGCGGATAGTCCACCATTGCTTGAACATTTCTCAAAAAGTTTAACCCTAGGACGTGGTGTGTTAATAATATATGATTTTGCCTTGAACTAGTCTCATTAAAAAAAAAAACTTTTTCTTTGTCCGGTTTTGTTGTCGTCAGTTTTTTTTTATAAACACCCGTTAGTATTCCAGAAGAATTAGGTTTCGGCACAAATGTGAAGAATTTTTATAGTTACCTATGAAGGTTCCCGTAAAAATCTCCGAGAAATATTCTGACTTAGTCTTCATAAAGGTAAACAAAGAACAAATCAGATTTGATCGCAGTTGGTTCACTTTAATGGTTAATATTTAGTTTTCAGGTTATTTTAATATTAATTTATTTTGTATTTTTATTTAGCCTTCAATAATTTGATTCACTACAATTGTAATGTTTATTTTTTCATAACACAAACAATCCACCAATACTATACAATGAAACTCCTGAATTTGTGAAATGAAAAGATTAATAGGCATAAAGGCAAAATCAAATGGGAAAGTGCGACTCAAGCTAAACCCTTTGGTTACTTATTTTTATAAAACACTAAATTTACATGTACTTAATGTAAATATTTATTGATCAAAAATAGTTATCGCCAAATTAAACTATTGAACCATTCTGACTTCTATAATCTCGTTTGAGCATCCATCCTCAATTCTGCATTGCACCACACAAATGGCATATAACTATGTTAGGCTGCATTTTGGGATATTTATTTATATATTTGGGATATTATTAAAATGAAATTAAGGGTTGTATTAAGATCGTATTATATTTAAAAAAATGTCAAATCACATAAAATTTTAATTATATTTGTTCAAATTCTGAGTTTCATTGTTTAAAAATACTGGAATATACACGTCGAATTTGTTTTGGAGTTTTCAAATGTAATCTTGTATATAATATTATTGTATATATAAATATTGTATTAACAATCATTTTCTTTTATGTATAACAGCGAATGATAAACATTTTAAGTATTGTGGATGCAATTGACAACAATATTTTTTTTTGTTCACTATTTTCATTCTACATCCACAAATGTTTTTTAAATTATAATTTATTATTGTAAATAAAAGAATATAATATTTTGTAGCTATCATCCTTTTGAATATTATTTCATTGTTTTCTTTTATGCTATAAACTTATTTTGAAATGAGAATGGTAGGTACATTAATACTATTTTTAAATCTTTTAATAAATAGATGAGAAATATACAACTCTATTGTTACCTATCCTCTTCAGGAACTAAGACTGTTGATAAGATGTTAACCATTTAGTTGAGTAAATTATATTGTTACATTTAAATTTAAATATCTAAAATAAAATTTTGATTCGCTAACTCTTCATACATAGTTTCCGAAGAAAGTGATAATATGTAAAAATTTGCTTAATATTTGAAGGAAATAATTGGATATACCCAGTGTTGTCTTGTTTGTTTATTCATTTGTGAATGTTGATGTTCCAGCATACAGTCCCAGAATCCTACAGGATTTTAGTAAAAATAATATGAAACAAATGCTCCTTACTTCCAAAAACAATATATTTATTGTTGCTTACAACCCTATATTCAATTTTATGGGATCTTGGGTATGTCTGTGTCTCACGGTATCCTCTAAAAAGAGTTTAAAAGGGATCCCCAAAATATCAGTTGAAGAGGATGCCACGAAACACAGACTTATTATCAGAAAATATAATTCTACCAACTGTAAAAATTTTCACAACTCTTTATTAAGCTTTTGACATTAAGGAAAACATGTTTTAAATTGTTATATTATATTTTAAGAGAGTGATATGTTTCGCCTCACATCATCAAATGATATTTGCTGATGCATGAAGGCATAATATTGTATCTCTTGAGGTATAGAAAAGCTTCCAAGATATTAATGTTTTCTTGAATATTAAATGTTGTAATCAAGTTAGTAACTTTATGTTTTTCACTGGCATGATTCAAATTGAAGCCTTTTTTATGTATGTACACTTTTTATATGTAGTCAGCTTTCCTATCATTATTATGTTTACAAGGAATATCATGTTTTTTAGTTTGATTTTATAGTTAGAATTAAATTATCATTGCATGTTTCATGCGACCGTTGAATGTTTGTAAGAGTTGTTTATTTAAATGTTTTCCTCGTACACAAGATAGAAATAATAATTGCACGGTTTGCATTGAGAATGTAGAATGTATGGTATTGTTTGTTTACAGTTCCAGCACACCATACAGACCGAGAATAAGCGGCTGAAGGACGAAAATGGCGCCCTTATTCGTGTGGTCAGCAAGCTCTCTAAGAGCTAAGCGGGGTGTCCACAGCGACACATCTCCACCTGCTTGGTGGTTGGATGCTTTTGGTGTTCCTCTACGTAATTCAGCATATCTTCATATTAAATTGTGTCTAATAATTAGACGTTAATTAATAATAATTATAATAAATGCCTTATATTGGAAAAACTCATTCATCAAACAATGTATGCCTTAGCCACTTGCCTGTCTTAATGTTAAATTCCTTTTTTGGGGTGAATTTAAAAATAAATTACAGTACAACAAAACTTGAAATATAGTCTGAGCTTAGGGAATAATTTTGTGATTTATAACTGATGTAATTTTATTTATTTTATGATGTACAATTATTGTTTTTACCCACCAAATGGGAGTATAAATTTTAGGTTAAATAACAAATAGAAGTTCTAGAAAAAAACACCAATTTATTGGTGTCACAGGATTATTGATCAAAAACTTAATGCCAAAATAAAAATTTTATGTTTCTCTTAAATCAGTCCTGGAGGACATTAAATTGTAATATACCTTATTACATTAGCCTATTATATTTATGCCGCGAGTTATGAGTTACTAGCTGGATATGGACCAACTGTTTGCATCAACAAAGTTGCTCTAATTCTGTGCCAAAATGTTCCGGAGGCAATCAGGCAAGTGGTTGTTTAGCAACGGTACTTAGTGGTCCACTCCAGTAGTGCACAGGCGGTGTGTGCTCGTCAGGAAACATCCTTACAGAGGATATTTATTATTTTAATACTAATGAGAATGTCTGTTTCGTAGAAGTTTTTTTGTATATTATGGGAATGACATCTTTCACATGGCTGAGGCATTATGAGATGTTGCGTTTGAAAATAGACATTTTCATTGGTATTGATTTAATAATAATACTTATTGAGTATATTTGAAACTGAATGAAGTTAGTACATATGTTAATGTACACCCGTGTCTGGGGATACTTGAGATAGAATACATAAAATACTCACGATATTCAACTGGAGGCACACTGGAGTCTTTAGTTTGTACTATTTCTCATGTGGTACAAGATGACAATACTATTATTATAAAGAGCATCAATTATTGTAATGTAATACATAATTGCATACTACTAATTGGTAAGGATTGCCACTTAAATTAATGTTTTTCGGTAATTTTGCAAGACCACTTGAATTTTTATTTGAAATATATTGATTTTGAATTTTATTGTTATTATGACCATACAATGACATTGAGTGTTCTTGCAAAGGTGCCAACTATATTTTAATGTTCAAATATAGTCAAAAATAAGATTGTTTAATAATACTTTTTTATTGTGGATTTACGTAATTATTATTGTGAATGTCATAGATGTTCGTAAATTTCAATAATATAGATCTTTGTTTGTATAATACAGTATTTGCTTTCATTTTAGTTATTTTCATACAGTATTAGAAGTTGTGAAAGGATGTTTATAATTTCATCATCTTTTATTGTGTAGTACCATTCTTTTAATATTATCATACTTTTACCATTATTATGATTGTTGTCCAATTCAATGTTATTTATTTTACAAGAATACTTTCTATGAACAAATGTAATGGGTTGCGTACATTTTCAGGTTGGATGGACAGATCAGTCATTGACATTAAGTTATCTTATATTTGTGAAATTAATAGTTGTACTGGACTTGTCCGGCTGGTTGAATGTTGTCCCGAGATTGTATAAACTATAGTGAATGTTATGTTTTTTCTTTGCGAAGTTGTGTTGGAAAAGTAGAATTACTAAACAACAAAGTTTTTGTAATGTTTTTTTTGTTATTTGTGTAAAATATTTGCTAACATTGTACCCTAATAGTTAGCATTTTAAAGAAATTTATTTGTTTTGTATCACGGATCCATACTCTCAGTTCACATGTTATAGATTGACAAAGTTATTGATATACATAGCAGCATCAAAATATAAGTCAAATTCTCAATCATTTTGACATTTTCTTTTTCTATTAATAAAAGTACATAGATACAAGACAATCATATCGATGTGGCCTGACGGTCAGTGTTTTGCTACTATAAGTCCCGATGTACTTATTTAAAATAATTTCAAATCAGCGTGACATCATCACACACTTGCCAGAAGGTGGTCTTGTATCATGGTTATTGATGAATAGTATTGCATTTCAGAGAAGAGCTAGGACACGTCCGCGTGGAAATTTAATGTTCCACTGTACCCAGCTTCTAGGCTCTATAGAGTTAGCTTAAGTTCAAAATTCATATTCCATTATTTATTAGACCGCATTTTCATTTATTTTCATTTAAGTTTTGGTTAGTCAAATTTATAATACTATTATATTTATTGTTGTGTTATTTTGTAAATTGATACAATTACTAACTAATAAAAAATTTTGCAATAAAAATATTTTAATGTATTTATTAATAATTATTGTTGTTCATTTAATGCTACCAGTCACATCCTGCATAAACTTAGATATAAGGCTGCAAGTGCAAGATGTAAGACTGCTAAGTGCAGATTTATATGGAATATAAGTCTAAAGAAGCACTATTTCTATACACTATGACGATGATTTTTATAGCCCCATTTTTTTGAGAGATTCACTTTAAGGGCACTCTCCGTCTGGTAAGCTCCTCGTAAAAAATAAAATTTTAAGAGAGCTTCTAAAAACTCCTTCGGTGTCTTGATTATGGATATTATAGGACCGGCTGTTCTACACCACTGGTCTCGCCAAAAGCATGATCTGTGAAGTTTGAAGTGCCATGGGACAAGAAATTTGTTGACTCTTCTTTTGGAGATCATAATATTGACTGCCGAGGGTTCAGGTCGATTACCTTGCAAAGGTCCATGTAAGGCTTTGCGAACAAGTAAATATAGTTTATAATCGATTCGCTCAGGTTACCTTAGTCAGTGAAGTCGATAGAGCATTGAGGTTACTTGTGTGAATTTTGATGCACCAAAAATTAATTGTGCCGCAGCATTTATTATGGATTGCAGTTTATCCAGTTGCTTATTGGGTTGTCCGGCATACAGTAAGCTGCAGTAGTCGATACATGAGATGACGGACGATCTTTACACCTTGGCTTTATATTTATTAAATATTCATATTAATATGATACTTTCAACTTGAGTTTGGGAGTAAAGAATGTATTATGCACTTTAAAGCGAGTGTAAAATATGATATTATAAGTATCATAATATAAACCACTATTAATGCCTTTTTTAAAATTAAAAATCAATCTCTTTAGGTGCACCAGATTAGTGTATTTGTTGAGACATCTAGGCCATAGCTCGCAAACTATAGGCCTAAACTCCCATTGACATCTGGAATAAACTTTGGAATCGTCTCTTCCGTAGGAAATTTAAACTTCGTAGACAACAAATATACTTTTATTTATTCGTAAAATGCTTATAAGGTGTTTCGGAAAGTTCGGTCCGTTTTACAACAGAGGTCTCTGGCTGCTTCAAGACTTCAAATCTGGCGCCCATTTTTTTTTTAAGTAAGCCCTGAGCATCTCAATTAGATTCAGTTCGCAAATGTTTGTCATTCTCACAACAATATTTATTGCTCCTTAAAATGTCGACTTTCGTGGTAAATAAGAAGCATTTGCGGGAAGTTCTGCTGTTCTGTTTTAAATGCAGCTGAGGTTTATGGCGATCATGCCCAATCGGATTAATCATGCGGAGAATGGTATAGACGATTCAAAGCTGGTGATTTATGTGATTAAAGCAGTCACTGGCTGAAAAACGACGGGAATGCAAGCTGATTCTTCAACACGACATGCTCGACCTCGCATCAAAATCTACATACAAAATGTGGATTGGGAGATTATATTGCACCAGATGTGGCACCATCGGACTCATCATCGACTGTCCCTCGTGTCCGAGGAAGACTAAAAAAAAGTTTATAACCATCGGACTACCACTTGTTCAGTTCCATGACGCATGCCTCAGAAGAACAACACTTCCATTCGTATGCAGATGTCGAGAATTGGGTCGATGCCTGGATTACCTCAAAAGACAAGGCGTTTTTTCGACGATGGATTCATCTATTGCCAGAAAGATGGGAAAATATTTTTATTGATGTGTTTTTTTATTTTACCTTTCAAATAAATGCGATTTTCATAAAAAAATAAAAACGGACCGAACTTTCCGAAACACCCAATATAAAAACAATTATTAGATAATTCAACGGTAATTTTATAGTAATACTTTGTGCATATTAATTATTTAATTAAAAATTGGTTATTTTAACCTTCCAGTGGGCGTGGTGTCGCAAAGTTTACGACAAATTTTCTTTATCGCTTCTCCTACTTTTACCAGCATATATAGTCGCAAGCATCGAGCTTCGACCTATTCGAGGCTCAAATTCTCTCGAAACTACTGACGTACCGTGTGTTTAGAAGTTTTTGTAATTCATTGGTATTTGGAAATTTAAGTTGAGCGTAAATTTTACGACACGCGCCTTAAAGTGTAAGTAAAGGGTCTTTCATTAAGCGCTTCCTATCTTTAAATTGAAATAAAATGAAGTGTGTGTGAGATATCATCGAAATTTGAAAGGTTTTCGAGAAAAAATTTCGTTTGAAAGGCCTATCGATGCCATTATGTATGGAATATAAGATCGTTCAAATGTTCGCCGCGGCTTCTCTGGGTGGCGCGTTTGTTTTTAAATATTAACATATTTAGAGTGTTGTTTCGTTTTTTTGTTTAAGAAAGTCAAACAACAAACCATCACGCCGTTTCACCGCAGGGGTAAGCAGAGAGAATGGACCGCCACACTACTCTATCCTGACATACCTCTCTAGCTTCCTCCACATTCATACAGCGAGTCATACACGCACGTCGATTCTTCCGGGTTCTAACATGACCAACCTTTAAAAATTGATTAATTTGGTCATGCCATGTTTTCCTCGGTCTACCTCGACTCCGTACTCCATTTACATCGTTAACGTATACTTTTTTAACCATTATTTCTTCACCCATGCGCTCTATATGTCCAAACCGATCCTTTCATAATTTTGTTCATAATACCTTGTTTCGCTCTACATTCCTTTCTAATATCAGCATTTGAGATTCTGTCGTACATCGTTCGACGACACATACGTCTTAGGGACCTCAGCCCTACCGCATTTATTCTGCTCTCATATTTCTTTTCTTCTGCCAGTTCCATGCTTCGCTTCCATACACAAGGGCTGGGACCAGAACTCTAGGTCAAAAATATTTTTTAAAGTACTGTCATTTATCATTTTTCATAACCTTACAGCAAATCCCTAACATATATATAGAAAACATCATTAACAAGGTGAAAACTTGTTGACGTAAAATTTACGACAAGCACCCGCTCAAGGGAAATTACACAGCGCGCCCGCTGGAAGGTTAATAAATAAATATAAAAAAAGAATAGTATTTTTTATTGAAATAACAATTATACAGGTAAAATAAATTCAACAATAAAACCTTTCATTTCTAATTACCTTGTAAAATATTCTTGTAATAAATATATATTTTTAAATCGTTTTCTTAAATATTTAAATTTAAAATCACTTTGACAGCTAACCGCCAGCAAGCAGATCTTGACAGCTGCAAGCATAGATAATTTTATATTCCACAAACAAACTTTATTTATGAATAAAGCGGGATTAGCCTTTTATTTTTAAGGCTAATATCCGACTCGAATTGTAAGAAATGCTCAGGATAGCTAATAAAATTGAATGTGTATAGGTTTTGAATCTATTGAATCAGTAACTGGATCATTGATGTTATCAATTGATACATCTCAATAGAAGCAAATGATGTGTGATTTTGGCAAAAACGGATTTCCAGACACCAGACAAACAAGTTTTAATAAATTCCCGTATTAACACATAAGTATTGTTTTAGTAGACATCCTCAGAGAAACCCAGGCTAATTCTTATTATTGTTTCATATGATCTTTCATTAGTTTATTTTCAGAAATAAAATGTTCGAAATATTATTACTGGGAGTAAGCAGGGATAAATGATTCTGGAAGAACCACATAGAAAGAATGGACCCAGCGAGGATTCCCAAGATCCGTGATGCACGAGAATCCAGAGGGCTGTTTACGATGGAGATAAATTTGGACGTCTTAAAACTTGGACGTCGAAAATGTACAGAAATAAGAAGCAAGTGAACATTAATTTAAAGAATTGACTATATTTTTGTTGTTATTTTAAAGTTCTTGGTAGAAGTTTATATTGAATATGATTATAAATTTAAAAATATATAAAAAATATATTTAAAAAAAAACGGTTTCGTTATCATGCTGCCATCTTCTGGTATATACATCAAAGTATGTCAGGTTAGGTAAGATGAAATGTTTATAGCGGTGTTGAAATTTAATGATTTTCTATAACCCATATTTTGAAAGTTTTTTTGTAAATGAAATTTTTCGTTGTTTCTATGTAATTTAAAGCTGAACTTGAACAATATAGATTCCATTTTTATCAATATTTTGTAAGTTCCATAAATAAATAAATCAGAAGCAGACTTGATTATCGTGTATGAATATAAAGGAAACTCGAGAGGTATGTCAGGACAGAGCAGTATAGTGGTCAGCGGTCTATTATCTATCATCCGGGGAAATGGCGTGATGTTTTCTTAGTTTGTTATAAAGTTATTAAAGCTGCAGATCTGTAATTAATTAAATTAGTAGAAATAATATCTAGCTTTACTAATTAATCCAATTATAGATTTGCAATTTTGACTTATCTAAAATTACTTATCTGCACTCATGCACGCTTATGCAGATTCTGTATCGAATGTGAATGAAAGTCTAAGATGACAGTATTTTATTTAAAAATGTGTACGACAGCCCGTGCCATCGTACTTCGAATCGCTCTTTACATCATTATAGTGCTAGCCGAATCGACGTAAAGGATATGGCTATCATATTAATTGTTAAAAATTGTGATAGGTAGCTAACCGATCACAATTTTATTGTTACGTGAGTTCTACACCACACCAAATACAGTGTGATAGTTACACAGCCATCGCCTGGAATCGAACCCCGGGCCTTTAGTGTGGCAGTCATACCACTTACCACTCGGCCACGAAGGTTCTTAATTTTCTCATTTATATATAAAGACGGAACAAATACGTCAATAATCATGGTGAGTAAAGCGGACACCACAGTCAGATTGTCAGAAATGAAGACGCTCAGAAACATATCTGGCATAACACTACGCAATAGAATTAAGAAAAAGAAAAAGATACTGATATGCACACGTGAGAAAAACGGATCCATCCAGACTCCCTCTCAATATATTACATGGCTAACCCCAAGGTAGACGCCCCCGCGCGGAACACCAAAGAGTTGGGTCGAAGGTTGGGAGCTGACCTCTCAGGAGATTTTTATTTATTTTTATTTTACTTTTACATGTTACACATTAATTTGACAAAAAAAGGTTTACGGACTGTAGTTGTCACACTAGGCATGGCCTGTATCGTGACAACTACATCATATTAAGAAACAATCCATAAGGGTAATACTTAGAAGAATAATAAATTAGTAAAGGAGGAATAATAAATAAATTATATTTAATTATTGTAAATAAGAACCATAATCGATGTCTAAACAATTGACCAGCTTGTGTGACAAAGTATATAGGTTATCAGGATCTCAAGAGGAATGTCAGAACAAAGGATGGTCATTTGCCTGGCCCTCTAATACGGTGAGATGGTTTGTTAATTGGTTAAGTACCCCTACTCAAACTTTTGCTAGTCCTTACCTCAATTTAACTCTAGGTAGGGAAGTAATTAGCCACATTGATTGCCACATCATACATAAAGAAAAAGTAATTTTATCTATGGTGTAAAATGTGCGGTTCGTAAGAGGAAAACGAGGTATAAACGATTTTTGAAATCGGAATTGCATAAGAGTAGCCATTTTGTTTATTCGACCAATAGCATTCACGAATGCCAGTCACCATCCGTATTACAATTGTGATTGGTGATACGTGTAATAATGTATACTGCCATTAGGTTCACACGTTGAGAACAGCTAAATTCTCTTTCCATTCGGCCTATTGGATTGCCGCGCACAGTCACAACGGCCAACAGCCAACACACCACTTCTCGCAATCGGTAACTGCTTTGCTCCGTGATCGCGTGGCCTTTCTTTTTCTGACAATGAGTACTCCGCTATCTAATAAAAAAAGAGGAACCATCAAGCAGGTAAAACTCATTTTGTTATTATTATGAATTTTCTAGCTTTAACGTAAATTATTATTTTTGATTTAGAATGGAAAGTTTGTATCAGACAGGTGATGTCCTCCATTTGCCTAGTTGGCAATCTATCTACAATTACTAACAATTTTTAATAGCATATGGTTTTTATGAATTAATCGAAGTCAAAAGTGTTCTATTTGTTGTTAGTTTAAATTGAATCTTCAATAATTTATTATCTGTAAGCGGTGTATCACGACTAATACGTTTTTTTACTTGTAAAAATGTACCATATTTTCTCCGGTGCGGGGGCTTGTCTGGGAATGGCCGACATGAAAACATTTGTGTTTCTTCTTAAAGGTGTTATCGGGAGATTCCGTGACTATCCAAGGCAGACCTAGACCAGATGGACCGCCTTCTGAGCGACAACTCAATCTCGCCTTTATCAAGGCACCCAAGTTAGAGCGTCGGCCAAATGAGTAAGTGTTTGCCATCTTTGTTGATAAATAACGTATGTTAAGGAATCGTATCCAGATTTCCACGTATTTTACTATCGTGCATTTTGGCGATGAATGAATGAATTCGTCAAAATTGTACAGCAACTTTATTGTTTACATGTTTTCATCCAGCTGTCTCGAAATACGTTCCAAGCCGAAACGCCTAGAAACCATCACCAATATTTCTAACGTGACAAATTCGTGGCGATACTTTTTCGATTTTCCCTTTCTTTATTTGAATAAGGGATAGTTCTTTTGGTAATGTCATTTCGGAATATTGTAGCATCACAATCATCTTACTTTTGTTAGACAGACAATCACCCTGAAGTTTGTTCTGCACCTATCTTTTCTGTCAATAGAAATTTCTTGAATTTAGAAGCAGTCTTTTTTGGCTGAATTGAGTAGACAGTCCCTTTTTTTGGTTTAGTTATTACACAAATAAGATATTGTTTTTGGACTTGTTTTCTTTTTCTTGAAAATTTTATGTTTATTACTATTTACAACTCAATCCTTTCTCAAATCGCCTTATCTTTTTAAAACAATATTTATTTGTTGCAATAGTAAATATTAGTTGGGCAGAACCTTTGATTGGTTATGAAATAATGTAATGCTGTAAATTTATCCAATGATTGTCTATTGTTGGATTGCAGTATTCTGTTGTTTACTTTCAGACATTAACCAAACTATCTAACTAACCACCACACCGTCTCTCCGAAGGGGTAGGCAGGAAGAATGGACTGCCGCACTTTAACCGGTGTGGCACTCCATCCTTCTCTTTTCGCCCCCGCGGGTGATGCGGTGTGATGGGTTGCGATAGGTTGCGAACCTCATTGCCACCAATAGGCATGTCCCGTGGTCATATGATGAGAAATGCATAATCAAAATGATATGTATTTCATTCAACAAGATGAGGACAATATTCTGCAATGATAGACTGAATTTGAAACTTAGACGGAAATGTTGAATCAATTTACCAATGGCAAATATATTATCAATACACATAAAAACACATTAAAATTAAACACCTTTGGTTTCACCACGGTTTACTAGATTTTTAATGGAAATTTCTTTTTACTGAAGTCCAATTGTAGGTTATATCTTAAACTATGATAGTTGTTAAACTGTTTAAATAGAATTAAAATCAATTAATTTGAAATTTGCATATCTAAATTGCACAGGATATATTGTAAACCAATGTTTACATTTCTTCTATATTTCCATTTGAATAGCTCTTAAAAATATATTTTGTTTAGCCTCATTTTGTCTTAGTTTAACTTCAATCTCTTCAATTTTATATTTGTGGTAGCATGTAATTGGCTTTACAATATTTTTGTTAAGTGTTTTTTCTTCTTCTAATATATTTTCATCATATCGCTGTATGTTACCCTTTATAAATAAATAAATAAACAACATTTTTTTGCACTTTGAATTAAATACATGTAATATTTTTACACCGAAAGGAGGTGTATGGTCCGAAACATATTTTGAATTTTTTTTGTGAAAATACAAAGTATTTCAAGAGTTATTCAAATGTGAATCCACAACACATTAATAGGAATTTGCTTTTATAAATAAATATGTTTTTAAATTTTCATTATAATTTTGTTTTTTTTTACAGTGCCAAAGTATCAGCAAAAGACGAACCATGGGCATGGGAGGCTAGAGAGTTTTTACGAAAGAAAATCATCGGTAAAGAAGTATTTTTCACTGCCGAAAAGTCACCAAATGCTGCACGAGAAAGTGGTTTTATATTTTTAGGCAACGATTTGGCCACTGCTGAAAACATTGTTGAGTCTCTCGTGTCCGAAGGTCTTGTCACCCTGCGAGGTGACACCAAGTCACCTGAATATGCTAACCTGCTGAAGTGCGAGGAGCTCGCTAAGGCTCAGGGAAAAGGAATGCACGGCCACGACAACCCCCAGGTTGGTAACACCCCCAGCCTAATAATATTTATTATGCGTAAGTTAACTCAATCAATGTACATAATTGTTTATTTTGCAGGATCATGTACGTAAAATTGAATGGACTAATGACCGAGACATATCTAAATTTAACTACCAGCCGATCAAGGCCGTAATTGAACACGTCAGAGATGGATCTACTGTACGGGCATTCCTTATGCCAGAGGAAAATAATTTCTACTACATTACTTTAATGATTTCAGGTATCAGGGTAAGTGTTTTGGCTTCTATTGTTCTGGTTCACCTGAGTAGGAGTAAAATATAAATTAAAAGTTTTCATAACTTTAAAATATCTTTCATTTTAGTCACGCTTATAAATCTTGTGTTTGGTTTGATATGGTTTTCTGTATATTTATTGTAGTGCCCGGGTGTTAAATTGGATCCCTTTGGAAAGCCAGATCCCACATCTGATGACCCATTGGTAGAGGAAGCCAAGTGTTTTGTGGAATCTCTTTTGCTGCAGAGAGATGTTGAGATTATTCTGGAGTCGGTTAACAATAACAACTTTGTTGGGACGATTGTGCATCCGAATGGTAACATTGCGGAATTACTTCTGAGAAAGGGATTTGCAAGATGTGTGGACTGGTCCATTGCATATTTGAAATCTGGTGAGTTATTCCTATCTCAAATTTAGGTTTGATTTGTTTTACCTTTATGTAGGTGACTATTGTTTACACTGAACATTGGTGCAGGTGCTGCGGCTCTACGCGCAGCGGAGAAGTTTGCGAAGGAGAACCATCTGCGTATGTGGAAGAATTGGCCAACAAATACCCCTGCAGTCCCCATAAAGGAGAAAGAGTTTTCGGGAATTGTTAGTGAAATAATTAACGGTGATGCACTTACAATCAAACAACAAAATGGAGCTCATAAGAAAATCTTCCTGTCCAGTATACGCCCACCTAAAGAAAAGTAAGTTTCTTAATCAATTATTATCTTTCCCCCGCCATATGTTCACAGTCACAGTTTTGAACAAATGTTTTTTGTTAATGTTTACAGAGCCTCCGAGGAAGATGGAAAACCTGTACAAAGGCCCAAGGGATTTAGGCCTTTGTATGATATACCGTGGATGTTGGAGGCCAGGGAATTTTTGAGAAAACTTCTGATAGGCAAACGTGTGAATGTTTCCGTGGACTACATCCAACCGGCAAGGGAAAATCTACCGGAGAAAAGTTGCTGCACTGTTACTATTGGCAAGACGTAAGTTCTTTTGATATCTTCGTACACTAAGCTACAGATGGTTGCAATTGAATTAATAGGAATGTATACATATTTGAAATTTTGTTCTAGCAATGTAGCTTTGGATCTGGTGGCGAAGGGGCTGGCCACTGTGGTACGTTACAGACAGGATGATGATCAGAGGAGCGCTCACTATGATAAGTTGGTTGAGGCTGAAATGAAGGCTGTGAAAGCTGCAATTGGCGTACATGCTAAGAAAGAAATTCCCGTGCACAAGGTGCCCAACATAAGTGGCGATGTAATCATGGCCAAACTCTCACTGGCCGGACTCCAACGCCAGCCCCGCTTAGAGGCCGTGGTGGAATTTGTAGCTAGTGGTTCAAGACTTCGCCTGTTCATTCCTAAGGCTAGTCGCCTGTTGACATTCCTTTTGGCTGGAATAACTTGCCCGCGCGGTGCTCGGCCCGGCATGAATGGTGGGGCTGCCCAAGAGTCCGAGCCTTTTGGGGAGGAGGCTCTCAGCTTCACTAAGGATAAGTGCTTGCAGCGTGAAGTAACTATTAATATTGAAAATATGGACAAGGCGGGAAATTTCATCGGATGGCTGTGGATCAATGATGTGAACCTCTCTGTGGCTCTTGTGAGCGCTGGCCTTGCTCAAGTGCATTCCACAGCTGAACGGTCATCCGAACACAAGTCTGCTCTTAAAGCCGCTGAAGATACAGCTAAAAATCAACGCATTGGACTATGGAAAGATTACATTGAACCTCCCAAGGATGAGGAACGTCCTAACGAAGAACGAGTTCAAGAGCGTAAAATCAACATGGAAAAGGTTTTAGTTACCGAAGTAACTGATGAAGGTCATTTCTTCGCACAGCACACTGAACAAGGGCCTAAATTGGAAGCTCTGATGGAGAAAATACACCACGAGTTCAGTTCTAACCCGCCATTGCCAGGTGCATACACCCCCAAACGTGGAGACCTGTGCGCCGCACGATTCTCTTTCGACAAGCAGTGGTATCGTGCCAAAGTGGAAAAGATTCAAGGTGCTAATGTCTCCGTTCTATATGTTGACTACGGAAATAGAGAGGTACTGTTTGAATTCAAAATAAATTATTCACGCTGTTGAGTAGATAATGTATCGCATATGTAATATTGTTTGTTTTATTTTTCAAATTATAGGTTGTAAACAGCTCGAGCTGCGCTACACTTCCATCCATGTACACTACCGACCGGCCCTATGCCACCGAGTACGCACTGGCTTGCATCACCCTCCCCACGGATCCGGACTACAGAGAGGAAGCCATCAGGGCGCTGAAGGCAGATGTGCTTAACAAGAGTCTCCTCCTGAACGTAGAGAGCCGAGGCCCTGTGCTCGAGGTAACCCTGTTGGACAATCAGCGCAATGACATCGCTAAGACTCTCATCTCTGAAGGGCTTCTATTGGTGGAAAATAGACGTGACCGAAGGCTCCAAAAGATCATTACGGAGTATAAAACAGCTCAAGATGTTGCTAAAACCAATCACTATGCTATCTGGCAGTACGGCGACATCACAGAAGACGAAGCTAAGGAATTTGGTGCCGGGCGTTAATGATTAGTCTCTTGAAACATGCGCATATTCATGTATGTACACAGGTTGGAGAGATTTGTTAGATATTTTAAATTTTGATTTACATTCAAGTTATTTGGTATTTCAAAATAATTTTGTTACAATTATTTTATATTAATTAGATTTTAAGATATTTTGACAAGATAATTTTCTACTGAAAAAGAAAGAAGTCATTGAAGTTTGTACTATTTTCTTGAGAGATGGATGACCTAGAGCGCTATTCAAAACGTTTTGTCTTCTACTTGGTGTTGGTTATATCTTCTACGATATACTCAGAATTACTTTACTCTTGTTGTTTTTGGAATTTGATTTACGCTACTCGGAAAGGAGACAAGTATAACAACGAAAAGATAATTTGCGGAAGATTAGAAAGTCTTATTTATTGTTTGTTTATATTTATGTTCTCAACTGGAATACTTTGTAACGGATAATGTTATTTATTTGAATAATTTTATTAGATTGTGTGTACTGAATATTGAGATCACTACATACTAAGAGCCCGTAAGTCCTATGTTGCCCATACATATAATACGTAGCAGTAGTCTGTCTGTCAGTAGAATGAATGTTTTATCCCCTTCTTCCGAACAACCCTAACCGTAAGTAGGAGTCACGGCGACCACTGCCCGTCCTGTCTATACTATACTGCGTTGTGCAAAATACATACTTTCCTCTCGGCATAATTACATAGACATCTCCCGCCTTTGCTGGGGCGTTAAAATGCAAATAGCATTTTATAATACATATGTAATATCAAATACTTTTTCATAATATTAAATGTTAGAAAATATTTTTTGTTTGGTTTAAACTTTTTTAATGTTTAGTGATTATTAGCAAGGTGTCAAGCATTTGAAAAGAAAAACACGATTATTATTTCTCTGCATAATTACAATATAACATACATAATACATATTGTAACCACTTCAATTGTTTTCATATTTTATTTTACTGGCAAGATGCCTTTCAATGTGTATTGGAAAAATATCCTATTTTCATTCATTTATTTGCTCATTTGCTGACAAGGTGTCTATTATATTAATTTAAATTTATATTAAAATATATTCAACTTTTATGTCAATATATTTGCGTATTATTTTTGCTCTCCTTATGCATATTCTACGAAAAAGAGTATCAGAGTGATATTGTTTGTACCAAGTTTCGTCTTTGCTGGTCTTTTTCTATGAATATGCAATGTTCACCTCTGTTTCTCAAAGCATCTGTGTAACCACAACATAATGGGGACCTATACGATATTTCAGCGAACCTGTGCTTTCCAATTATCATTTTAATATATATGTCCCCGTTATTTTGTAACACAAGCGTTTTATTTATTTTTTGCGATTTATTAATTAAAGGTGCGTTTTATTTTTGAAAAATTTGCAATTGATGTTTTGAAGTTAATAAATTTGCGTTAATAATATGTGTATCCACTATTATTTAAATATAGATTTCATTAATTTGAACTGTTTTATTTTATTTTTATTATTATTTACAACAATACTTTTGATACCTGATTTTCTCTTCAGGGCTACTTTTGAGCTCACTTTATATTGGGAGTAAACTGCATAATAAATATTTTGTGAACCCTCGTCAGATTAATAACCGACCTGTTAGATTATTTCAAGGCTGAAACTTGTTAATGCCTGGAAATATTTTTACAAAATGGGGCAAAAAGAAGTTACGACTCGAGAATTTGAAGGTGCTATCATTGTCAAGTATACAAAGGTCAGCTTATCAAAGTAAATGTAATATTCCTCCAGTGACTACCATCCTGATACTACAGGAATGATTATTGCTTGTGTTGCGTACATTCGTATCACTACCTTGCGCCAGATGATTGTACACGCTCATTTCTTTGTAGAGCGGGGCTGGTTCCATATTTTAATAACCGAGTTACCACAAAATATAATAAATTGATTGGCATTTCCTTCATATTTTAGACGTGGTTTCCAATTTCAATATAATTTTACACTATTTTGTTTCTGGTATAAAAATAAATGCGTACTGAATTTTGAGAACCACATTGACCAATCTTAGAGCCAGATCTGCGTAGCAATGAAAAGATTTAGGTAAAGTAAGTATATAAAGAAATGGTCATGGGCGAATTAAATAAGTATTTGGAACATAGTGCATTCCAAATATTTAATTAATACTTGATATTTTTTTTACTTATCTGAAATAATGTATTTTGGCAATGTTAAAATAATCTAATTATTCAAACCAATAAAGCCGCATAAACTTATGTTTACTGTGATTGATTTCATGATCTACAGGTGACATAACTGTGTTAAAAATGATATGGTCAAGTATTATTAGGGAAAATTGCAATATATACACTGCTGTGAATAAGTCTTTGAACTCCCTATTCTTTGAATAAATATCGAAATAAAATAATTTTGTCTCATTTATGTTTAATATAAATCAATTTACTTAAATTAGTATTATAGTAAATTAATACTTAATATCTAGTGTGGTGCTCGACATGCGTGTATGACTCACTGTATAAATGTGGAGGAAGCTAGAGAGGTATGTCAGGATAGAGTAGTGTGGTGGGCCATTCTCTCTGCCTACCCCTGCGGAGAAACGGCGTGATGGTTTGTTGTTGTATATCTAGTATGCCCCATCCCTTAGCACACACCGTTTCTGCCATATAGGCACTACCAATTATTTAAAAAAAAATAGTTCATATATTTTTACCCATTCCATCTTTCTTATTGGTTACCTTTCTGTTTTATTTTTTATTGTTTTACCAAATACTCCCAAAGCTAAGATCTGCACTCTAGGCAGGCCCATTGAACAAATGAAGGACTCCAGAATATTTTTTTACTTTGAAAATCTTTTTATGATTTTGCTTTGTGCCTGCCATCGTAATCAGGATGGAGTTAATTCCAGTCGATGAACACGCCGCGACATCTAGGCAAAATAGCATAATGTTTTAATATTTTTATGCAGGCATCAGACGTCAGTCTCCCATGTATCCTTACCATTGAACGAACCACTCATAATAAAAGGAAATATGCAACAGTAACGTTAAAACAAATTACTCTGCTACTATTTTGTGAGTGATTATTCAAAGACTTATTCACAGCAGTGTATATATGTATTAGGTATTCCTGGAAATAATGTCGATTTAATAGTAAAGCTGAAATTAGATTTTCTTTTAATTATTAAAAAAAAAAAAATTTAAAGTAATTTCTAGTATTATATATGACTCTTTGCCGTCTATTTACTAGATCTTAAACACCTCTCTCATAAAAAGATTTTGGTTTAGATTGAATTTTTTGTTCCATAATTGCATTTATAAAAAGTGAAATAAGTGATAGTCGTTCGAATCCCACCACACATAATAATGTTTTCATGTTGGAATTGGGGTTTGACGATTGTTTCTATTTTCTAATATCATGATAGAGGACCCATTTTTAATCTTCGGTGATAAAGTCATGGAGAAACAAGGTAGACTGTTGCTTTTTTGCATATACTGAGGTTGGATTGGTTAGCGTATGAGGAACCCAGATACTTATGGGATAATTAATAGATAATTCCGGGAATACCTAATATAATAATGAATTTACAACCTCCTACTTTACCACTTGGCTAGAATAATTTTCAGATTATTTTGGTTTACTTTACCTAAACTATGCGGTGAGCTGAAAACAATGCGTGGACCCAGAATTCCAGAAAGAATTGTTTTAGTAATTTTGATTCCCATATAAAAATTGTACCATCTCTTACAATTTACGTATGTGTAAAAACTAATACATTATTAAAAATCTATTAAACTTAGATTTCTTTTACTAAAAAAACAATTTGTTATATATTTAATACTTTGCCCCGTCAAATCAAAATAGTATTTTGATCCCTAATACTCTTAAAACCCATTTGGTTGACCACGCATAAAATAATGATTTCCTTAAATTGCCCCCGAAACTGATATATTTCTTTGACAATACATTTATTAAAATAGTATAAAGGTTATTGAATGTGTTGACAAAATTTTTTTATTTGAAATTTCATGGTAAAAGTTCATTGTAAATAAAGAAGATGAAAATTAAAAAATGTCTTTTTAATATGTATGTTTAGTTAAAATCTAGTAATGTTTGTGTCTTTGATCGGTTTCGACAGCTTGCTGCCATCTTCTGGTGGGACCAGACTTCACAAACTAGTGGATTTACACTAAATATACATTTTAAAAAGATTCTTAAATTTTTATTTTTTAGTTGACAGTGAAAAATATTAGATTTTATTTTATTTGCGTACTTTATTTTTAGAGTTTTAATATTTATATGCAGATAATTTTGCTTAAAGAGGTTAGTTTATTTTTTAAATATTTATCTTATATTTCAATTAATAAATATTTCACAAATTATTCCTCAAGTGCTTCAATAATTTTTCAATATTTTTACGTGCTAGTAATTTCTTCAAAAACAGTAATTTTTATGTTATCTTTATATTGAGATTTGATATTGTTCAGCTATGAAAGTAAAGAAATGTTAAAATTCAATATTGGCTTATTGTTTTCAGTAATTATATTCCACTAAACAATTACATATTGCATTAGAAGAAATGTATTAATAAAATATGTATATGTACAGGTTAATGCTGTAGTTACAATTGTGTAATGATGACTTATCTTTGTATTTTAAAAAATATATAAAAATTTAAAACTCATTATATTATTCACTCCTTTTCATTTACGCAATTAAAAATGATTTTTTGGACATCATTGTCTGCCCTGATTTCACTTAGTCAAAAGAATAATTATACTAAAACTATTATATACTATTTGTCACTTGAACTTTTCTGATACATAAATCCATCATTGCTAGCACGACGTTGATTGTTTTGTTTGGAAACCCATTGGCATGTTGACAGTTCTTATCAAATCTGCAAGTTTCCATCATAGAACCCAATGTTCAGTTTAGTAGAAATAGTTTGTTCCTTCAATAATTTAAATTCTGGAGGTTTTAGGTACTTTATTTTGTTTGACCCCAAAACCAGATGCCAATTTAGCTATATGTATGTTGATTTTATATTTCACCTTCAGATTCGTCAGTTGGGAATGAAAGTCATTTATAATTTTTTTTTTTTTTTTTAATTTCTGTATATTCTGTTTTTTTTTAATTGTATTTATTTAATTAATCTTGAGTTTCTTGGTCTTCCTAGAGGGGGGTAGCCCATCACTGGTTTTGAAATAAAAGTTGTAAAATACCATTAAAGCAGTCAAGCAGATGGTGGACAACACCGCTATGTATTCAGCTCTGTTTCTGTAATAAAACAATTTAATTTATATTAAAATTTGAGTTATACAGGGGAATGGATTGTTTTAAATAAAGTGATTTTAATCACGATATTTTAAATGAGTGCATTGGGAATGCTCATTACTATTGATATTTATTTTAGTACAAAAAATATGTACGTGGCAACTCCCAAGTGAGGTGGCATAAGGGTAGATCTTATTTTTTTTTGACAGAATATCATATATTTTTACCTTACTTTAAAATTTTATAAATTTTTATTATACCCTTTTATCTTATCACTTCAGAAATATGTTATTCATTCTAATCTGATATTTTCTATTTTTTATTATTATATCTTGAAATGTATTTTTTTTATAGATGTTAACGTTGAGGTATTGAAAATTTAACATTGGAAATTAATATTTGCGGGGAGCATTCAAATATTCTCGTTAAATCAGACAAAATGTGGCCGTAGTGTACATTTTTGACATTCTTCTCGGTCAACAAGAATATTAATTTATTAACAAACATTATTTGTCAGAAAAATTATACTCTCCATTTTAATACATAATAATAATTTGGAAACAACCTTTCCCATGTTATTTATTAAATGTCTGCGTATTCATTGACAACTGTTAAATGTATACGCGCCGACATGAGATGAAACAAATTGCAGTTCAATCCTATATCCGTCACGCAGTGCTTTATGATATGCAAGCGCAACGGGTAATTTTACCCAACAATTCGTAATAATTTACTTCCTACAGAGTTTAAAAAAAATCTAGAGCTCATTTATAAAAAAAGGGAATATATAATTTACAATGCAAGTTTTCAATGTTAGACTGTCAATGAAATATGTTAAATATAATTTTCAAATAATATAATATTGTAAATAACTTTGCTTCCTTATTCTAAAAATAGTTTTTTTCCTTCTCATAATTCTGTTTTCACATAACAGTGTAATTTTGTAGTACCTGTTGACTTTAATTTAATTTTGTTTTTATTTTATAAACTTTATAATATGTATATTTGTATTTTGCGGTTTACCATTCTAATGAGACGAATAGAAAATATAAAAAATGTTTTTTTAATTGATTCTAAGGCTGTGTTTACCTATTGTATCTGTCAGACTGATTATTTAAAAAATATAATGTTTGCTCTGAATACAGTTTAATTGAGAGTGCCAGTGATTCATCTCGAAAGACCCAACAAAATGCTTGGGTTCCAGGGGACAAATAAATTCTGTGAACCTCTCTGTGGCTCCTTATTTATACTCCGAGAGTCTTCCATCTAGGCCTGTTAATGTTGAAGTCTAAAGTGACAAATAGAGAGTTGTGTTACGGTGTTCCTCGGTCAACATCCTGTCATTAGGATACAAGTCATTTGTGTGGTGAAAAAGTGGGTAGTGCCATGCCAGTGTGTCCTGACAAAAATGTCCAAAGTAGATTAGCTGCGTGTGAGTATGTAAAAGTGTTTTTAAAAGAATGAATAACTTGATGTAAAATTGATAGTTATTTGGATCTACCTGAAGGGAGTGCCACATGCCGTATACCAAATAGTTCCATGATTTGGTGTCTTCCCGTTTGGTAAACATGAGAAATCAAAATAATCTTCGTCGTAATCTTCAATGCATAAAAATTTTCTCTTCGGTAACTCCTGTAAAGAAATAATATATGAATTCATAGGTAAGTATTACAGCGACCACAACATTTAAAAAATGCCTTGATTTACTTACTGAACCAAAAGCTGTTTTTAAAAAGACTTTGTTATCGCAAGGGCCTACTGGTTCATGGTATCCTATTGAAACTTCATTTTCCGGATAACCCCAGATAGTAAAAGCCAAATAAATTCCATAATGTAAAATAAGATGCAGGATTAATGCCCAGTCATAGCACGTGACCCTTAAAAAATCAATCAATATAATGTGAAAAGTATCAATTGAAGTTATGTAAACTTCGTAACAATTATATAAACAAAAATTATACCTTAATTTAGATTTCTCTCTTTCTGTTCTGTCTCCACTCCAGGAGATTGTAAGAAATATGACAAAAATAATAAAGAATGTGACTTCTGAATGTATTTTTGCAAAGTCATGTAATGGGTGGTAAATAGGAATAAAGAGAAGTACTCCGCCAGGCATTCCCAGAACACCTGCTATTGTCATGCACACCATTTCCTTGAAGAAACTAGAAATATTTAATAATTGATAATTTCGTATGGCACAAGGACGATTTACTAATTAAAATCTTAAGAATCTCTTAGTGTTTAGGTCATAACTGCCTCTTAATTCTTTCGTGGGTACATGTTGATAGCAGCTAACTGTAGGCAGAGTGTAAGAGTAAAATTATTAACATCCTATATGAGACCAAGTCTTCGTACCCCGATGATTGCCACTTTTCAGTCTTTCCGCTGAAATATTTTCTTGTAATATGGAACCAAAATGTGAAGCTTGCTGCAAAAGTTGCGTGGAAATAGTAGGAATTCCATGGAACCCAGTAATGTCTTTCTTCGATATTGGGATCCGTATCGTGCCATGTCCAGTGGAGGAACTTAACAGCCACGATATCATAAGGAATGTCAATAAGGACAACAGTTAATCCTACGGCAAAGGGTTCTGCCCAAGCTGGCAGCTGTAGTCTCGAGACAGCATATGATGCGTGATATATAAATACGGAATCTGAAAGTAATATTCTTTTTAGTCAGTTTTCTTTAGTAGGGTGTTTTGTGATGATCTTTCTTTTTATTTATTGTTAAGTAATTAATATTAATGAAAACATCACTTTTTCCAGAGGTATTATAATATTTTATGTCCTGATATTTGATAATGCCTTAGAATATTTTTTACCTTTTATTGGTTAACCGATTTGTTTAATAGGATTATTACTAGTATACGGACAAAAATATGATAGCTTTTTTATTATCTGGAATATTGAAATCCTATTTAAAGGAAGAGTTGAATTCTATTTACATAACATGGTAGAATGTTTACGTAATTAAGTTTTTTAGTATGTTTATTGGCAGTTTTATTTGAATAAATATATATATTTTTATAAAACAGGTCATTTGAATCCAAAACGTTCGTTTTCTGAAAGTTTTATTATATTTTATGTGTCTGACATGTATCACCTGTCTAAGGAATTATCAAATATCACATTTGATAATGCTTTAGACTTTGACACACGTCAGTCAAATAAAATATAATGAAACTTCTAGAAAACAGACATTTTCATTTGTATTCATTATTTAATACGGAGGTTTACATCACTGTACAAGAGACAATAAATCATATTAAAGGCAGAAACATACTATTAACACGCCACGCCACCCGATGCCACGTGATGCGTGTTGAGTCGAATCAAATTGTATTGTTTTCTATGAACAGAATCACACTACGAACACCCGACGCGACGCCATGCGCGCACACGCCACCCGATCCAGACGAACTAGATCGACGTGTTGCCGATGGTGGGAGTAAACACGCCACGTCGCGTGTTAATAGTATGTTTCTGCCTTAACTCTCATGACATGCGACAGGCAGTTAATCTATCACAATTTTATTGTTACGTGAATTCTGCACTAGACCAGTGACAGAGTGAGAACTTCCCTGCCATCGCTAGGAATTGAACCTATATTAAAAATGGTTATAAGATATGACTTACACAGCAAAATAATGTGCAGCGGAAATCTCCCTCCGAGGAATATGATGGGGGTTTGGGAATGCCAAAAGTTATCAATGTCAGGCAAATTGTAACAAATGGTCTCCACCACGATCCCATGCAATATCGTGCCCAACCACAGCCATGGCCATCTCCCACCTGACTTTAATGCTATAAATACAATTATTTCAAATTTGAATATACATAATTGAGAACACTTTGTATTAACACAACACTTGATTTATTTCAACAATCATTTATTAACACATTAATCACCATAGGAGGAAATAGCTGAAATGCTTGAACTAAAGGATGTATCCAAATCTGAATATGAATCTGGCAAAGACCGGGCAAGTAAAGACTTGGAATCAACGTGGATGGATTTGGAATTGTATGTCTGTAATGTTTGAAATTGAGAATGTCCAAGAATATATATACCTGGGACACAACATTCGACTGGGCCGAGATAATCAAACCGTAGAGCTAAAAATAAGAATTGGACTAAGCTAGGCAGCTTTCGGAAACATGGGTTACATCCTTAAAAAATGGAAAATGCCGATCAACCTGAAACGAAAAGTCTATAAAGCCTGCTTTCTGCCAGTTGGTACTTATGGTCTTGAAACTGTAACATTGTCCAAGCAAAGTGCCGAGAAACTACGAGTGACCCAAAGAGCCATGTTAGGAATAAACCTAATAGACAGAGTCAGGAACGATACGGTGAGAGAAAAAACAAAGGTCACCGACATCATCCACCGGGTGGCGACTCTAAAACGGCAATGGGCAGTTCACGTAGCCAGAAGTTCAGATGAAAAATGGACAAGAAGACTGCTAACTTGGAGACGTGGACGGCAAAGAGAAGTGCAGGGCGGCCGCAACTACGGTGGAAGGATGATCTGAACAGACACGTCGGAATAACCTGGATGCAGTCTGCACAAAACAGAGTGACATGGAAGCGAATGGAGGAGGCCTTTGTCCAGGAGTGGACGGAAATAGGGTAAGGAAGGAGAAGAATCACCATGATGGTAATTTGTAATTGACTCCAATTTATAATTTAAAAAAATCATATTGCCACCGTGGCTAACGATAAAAAAGAACAATCCATTAAATATGTAACAAAAGTTTAAATAATATGATATAATAATAAAACAGTTATTAAGTATGAAGAATCATGCTTAGATAATTCAACATGAAATAGATAGGTGATAGAAGTGATTTCATTTAAAGATAACCCGAGAATCAACATCTTATGTGACTTATTTAAATATTGCACTAATTTTATAAAGCATGTTTTATTTCTCAATATTTATGGAGTAGAAGAAAACGGCTGAAGTGAAATAGAATTCTCCAAATGATTTCAATAGTAAATATTCTAGTACAATAACTATTTGAGCAATAATGAATTATTTATTAGTCATTTATGTAAACATATAACTAAGACAAGTAAAAATTTATTAAAGATATCAACTTACTCTCATTCACTGCATCAAGCGTACATGCCAAACTTATTAAAATATTTCTTTGTACGTTTGTTTCACCAAATTAATATTTTTCTTTATAAATTGTTATTCAGGAGTTTAGGTTTTTATTAAGGAGTTCTCATGAAAGTAAGTGTTATAATTAGCTTACCATGTACTAAGGTTAAGAATGCTCCAACGATATATACAAACTGGGAAATTATGTACGTTGGTTGTGCTATCCATAACTCTTGCACGTCGATATATCGGACAAACCAGTCCAAATTCTGTAAGAAAACATTTATTAAACATTTAATTATAAATACTGCATAGTGTAAACATATGGATAAGTAAAAAAAACTTATTATTTAGATAAATACTTACGTCTTTATATGGGACTTCCTTTAATTCTTCACCAAAACCAGTCAAATTCAAATGAGCCATTTTGCCGGCAGTTGACTGGTGTAGACACTTGCTTACTCAGCAATTGAAGAGAATTATTAAAAATAATTTGACCTCTATAAAAATTCATCGCTCTTTTGATAAGATAGGAAACAGGTGGATTTTTAAAAAATATATACTTTGTATGATATAAAGCATGGTACCTGCAAAGATCCTAATCTGTTAGTATCAATGACAAGTGTTATTGAACTATTTACATGGTTCATGTATTTTAGTCTCAACGATTAAAAACTAAAATTTAATCAGTTTTATCTAAATAAATATTAATTGGAATGTAGAGAGGTTACAATCATTTTAACAATTTTTTATGACAGTGACAACTCAACATAACCTATTTCTTAAAATGTTACAATCATAAAAAAATAATTATGATGGAAATGATTATCTTGTTGCTAACTCAATAAAGGTTAATTAACTATCTTTAATAAAATCGTGTATAAAACAATAAGTGGTAATTTTGTTTGAAAAATTTAGTATTGCTTAAAAAAAAAAAAAAACTAAGCACAACGTTTTTATATGCATGCTTTAAAATAAAATTAGAACAAACTAACCATCACGCCGTCTCCCTGAAAGGGTAGGCAGAAAGAATAGACTGCCACACTTTAATCGATGCGGCACTCTATTCTTCTCTTTTCGCCATCGCGAGAGACGCGGTGTGATGGGTTGCGAACCTCATCGCCACCAAAAGGCATCTCCCGCGCACACAATTAGAACAATCAAAACCAAAATTATTTAATGGCTTAATTTATATTTTTAATGAAAAAGCCTTACCTACAGTCAATCAGCGCTGCCCACACCATACAAAATCCATTCAGCTAAAAAAAACTAATACTCTCTGTCCATATTTTGTGGGAAATTCCCTGTTACAATCTTTGAACTTTAAATATTTCGATAGCATTGAGAAAACTAGAAAAAAAACTTATGCTATAACCAGCCGTTTGATCAATGTGCACATCAAAAGTTGTATCTTTTGAATTTTTCAAATTTTGAGCAACGTAAAGTTCGTATAATAATATAGTTAGACTGCTCCGATCACTCTCAACTTTTAACACAATACTCTTAGATATACATACTTTCGAAAAATGTAAAAAAAAGATTTTTTGAAAGTTATAAACCAGAATGATCCCTTAAGTGATTTTATAATTGCATACAAGAATTGTATATTTTTCAAACTAAGTTGGCTTATTTAAAAAATATTTCTTCCATTTACTGAAATGTTGGCTTTGGCTGCTTCTGTGTAAAAATAAGAAGAAAAAAATAGTTTAAAAAATCCTTTTATTGCGATTATACTGTGATACAAATTGAAACACATAATTCAATAACTGTGTTTATACTCAATATTACCACAAACTTACCACTATAAAGCAGATCCAATATGGTGATGCAAAAAAGAAACACACGAAAAAAAATTCTAGGATACTACACAGTTAATAGTTCCTATATATACTAAAAAATAATTAAAAAAAAAAAATAGAAATGGGAAAAATTTTAACACTTGACAATCACTAGAATCAACGAATTTAAATAAACACCGTGGCTAACGCTGAAGGCTGATACATACGAGTATAAAAACTTAATTATAATAAAAACATGTATCGCAAGACATAATTAACTGCCAAGAACCATAATTTAAAAATAATTGGTGATCAAAGTAGTAATGGATAAAACCTTTTTTTTTCTTCTGATTTTATAATGTTTATGAATATTATTTAATAATTTAAGCTAATTTGCAAGCATCAATAAAATAATATTGATTCATTTTATAGAGTAAGCACATATGTTTTGTGTGATTTTGGGTAACATCGTGTGATTTCTCCTTCTCTACCGACATTTCGGAGATCTTTGCAGTCTCCATCTTCACGGTAATGTGGTGTGGTAATAAATGTGGGATGAGTTGTGCCTGCTAAGGTACTTCACTGTTGTACCATGTTTGAAGTACCTTAGCAGACACAACTCATATCACATTTATTATCACCACCACATTACCCTGAAGATGGAGACTGCAACGATCTCCGAAACGTCGGTCGAGAAGGAAAAATCACACAAAACATATTGCTGCCAACCGTGAAAATCTACGCGAGAGTAAGCACAGTTAGTTTTAAGACAATTACTAGATAAAATAGTGTATAATGAAATACATTACATTTGGATTCAGCATTAGCTTAATCCACATGGCAATTCACAAACAAGGCAGCCTGTACAATAATGAGTATAAAAATATGAAAATTAATAAATGTAGAAATAAAAATATGAAAATTAATAAAAAATTGGAATTGACAAAGAAATATCCTTTCCATTGCAATAAACACAATTGCGTTTACCATATTAACCCCCATTACTTGTCTCTTTTGGCCGAAATTCACTTAAAATTGGGCAGTGTAGTAAGTAATAGATGTAATCTTTACAATGGTTAGGAATAATATTAAAAATAAATCTCCATTAAGCAGCAGCAAATATGAATAAATCATCACATCTACAAATCTACTGATTTATGTTTATCCAGGTAGCTTGCTTTGGAGCACAATAAAAATATGAATAAAAAAAATTGTCTATCAACTAAAGGAATAAAAAAATTATTTAAAATAAATAAACAAAAAGATTGCCACAAATAGGACAAAAATGGAAATAATGAAAACACGGTATTTAATCCAGAAGGAAGCCTTGTTTTCACTTTGAATTACTTTTCGTTGTTTGTACTTCTTCTTTCCAAACTTTCTTTCGTATTCTGCAATTTCACGGTCATTCCTAATCTGCTCCTCGATTATCTTTTTACGTTTTTCCTCTTCTTGAATTTGCATATCTTCCGCTTGCTTTTTTTTACATGCATCATCGCAAGAGATTGAATATTCCTGCGCCTAAAAGTATTTAAAATATAATTGAGTGAAATGAAGAATATAGTACATTTATTTGAATTCAACAGATTTAATTTGAGTATTTCGTAACACTAGGAAGCTGAGTAATTTTTGGAGTATGTTTACAAAATTTCATGTTTTCATTTAAATTTAGATATTATTGAACTAAAAAAATTAAACGTTTAACATGATTATACATAAAATAAAGAATTACCAAGTTACAAGCAATGTCTTTTTTGATTCTGAGACATGGACAGCACACTTTTGTTTTCCGAGAACAAAGTTTATCAGTTGGACAGGTTCCAGAATGGCATATGATGTAACATCTATGGCCACAATTCAACTGAAAACAGATTAAATTATTGTTTTAAAATATACCAAATCTAAGGCTGAAATTAGAAGACCTTACAAAAATGGAGTGGGAAACAAAAAAGTATACCAAAGTAAAAAGTACAGGCAAATTGATGACTGCGGTCATATTGCGGACAAAAAAATAAATAATTAACAAACAAACCAATTTGATGCACTGCTGTTTGCATGAGAGACTTTCCTCTTTCTTGATTGCATTTGTAGATGTGAAAGCGTCACACTGCAGAAATAGTTCAGTGAGGCCACAGTGGCAGGTTCGCTTGAGAAACTGGCTGCACGGCAGGCACGGGGGTGGGTGGCACTGTTTGGTGCAGGGGTGGGAACACCCCACGGGCCGCGGCAGACTACATTGATTGGTGCATTTTTCACACTCAACCGACTCCTATAATACATTGTGATAATAATTAGGTATAATACAGTACATTTATTGTATTATTAGGTGTATAACTTTGCTTCCGCCGTTTTGCAATAGATGGCAGTAGCGGTAAGTGGTAGTTGGAATAAATAGATCATAAATGTCATACAATAAGCTTAAGTATTTGTAAACATAACGCCTTCGAAATATTAGTCGATTTGTGTCTGCATCATAAAGTTATTCCCGATTAAACATGTCAGCTTACGAGCCAAATTCTCGTCATTTGCGGGAGGTTTTAATTTTATGCTTTAATATGAAGAAATCTGCGGCTGAGGCTCATCGAATGCTCTCAAATACCTATGGTGAGGCCGCTATTAGTGAAAGAACGTGCCGAGAGTGGTTTCAACGCTTCAAGAACAACGTCCAAGACCAGCATGGCGGTGGAAGAGAGAAGGTTTTCGAAGATGCAGAATTGGAGGCATTACTTGATCAAGACTCGTGTCAAACGCAACAAGAATTGGCAGGATCATTGGGAGTGACGCAACCAGCCATTTCAAAACGCCTGAAAGTCATGGGAATGATTCAGAAACAAGGAAATTGGGTGCCGTACGAGTTGAAGCCGAGAGATGTTGAACGGCGTTTGTGTGTTTGTGAACAGCTGCTTGCAAGGCAAAGACGGAAGGGATTTCTGCATCGCATTGTGATTGGGGACGAGAAATGGGTTCATTACGATAATCCCAAGCGCAGAAAATCATGGGGATATCCCGGCCATGCTTCCACGTCGACGGCCAAACCGAATATTCACGGTTCCAAGGTTATGCTCAGTATTTGGTGGGACCAGCTCGGCGTAGTGTATTATGAGTTGTTAAAACCGACTGAAACAATCACAGGCGATCGTTATCGAACGCAATTAATGCGTTTGAGCCGAGCATTGAAAGACAAACGGCCGCAATACAACGAGAGACATGATAAAGTGATTTTACAGCATGACAATGCTCGACCCCATGTTGCGAAAGTGGTCAAGACATACTTGGAAACTTTGAAATGGGAAGTCCTACCCCACCCGCCGTATTCTCCAGACATTGCTCCCTCGGACTATCACTTGTTTCGATCAATGGCACACGGCCTAGCTGACCAGCACTTTCGGTCTTATGAAGAAGTTAAAAATTGGATCGATTCGTGGATTGCTTCAAAAGATGACCAGTTTTTTCAACGCGGGATTCGTATGCTGCCCGAAAGATGGGAGAAAGTAGAGGCCAGCGATGGACAATACTTTGAATCATAAATGTATAACCAGTTTTTTACGATAAAGCCTCGAATTTCGGAAAAAACGGCGGAAGCAAAGTTATACACCTAATATTATAGATCAAGGCATCTATTGAGAACAGGTAAAATATAATAAATATATAATACCAGGAAGGCATGAGAGATAGTTCGACATTAGGAATACAAGATACTCTCCAAAGTCAAGAGTATTTGTCTTCTGAATGTACCTTCACGAATATGAAAGACGTCGATCTCCGAAGTGATCATGTTCAGCAGTTTGATTGCTCTCCCCACCGGCATCACCAGAGGCAGGTTGGTTCTGCATGCTGGGACATAAAACAGTCTGTGCTGACGCTGTCGAAGATAACCATCCGGAACATAAAAATGGATAGCCTCCAAGATGACGGAATTCTCAAAGAATCCCTTAATTAAGTCTGAAGATATGGGCAAGTATGCACCCATCCCTTCTTATCTGTGTGATAGGCGGTTGTATACACAACTCAGAAATCCTGAGTGATGTAGGTCTGTTCGTCCCTGATAATTATCTTCGACAAAGGGGCCATAGATTGTTTTATCTCCCACAATGCAGAGCCAACCTGCCAATGGTTATGCCGGTAGGTAGAGCAATATCTTTGCTTAATCGTATCACCTCGGAGTTTGACATATTTTGTGATAGTTTGGCTCATCTGAGGGAAGTACTATATTTATTATAATTGTTTGGTATATTTATTTTATTAATTTGTCATGCATCTTATGTTTCTCACTCTTTTTATTAATCGATTATGTAATCTATTATGTATCACTTATTATTGTGTATCTCTAACTTGTATCTTTTTTTTATTTTTATTTTTATTTAAAAAAAAAAGACTAACATCAAAGATTTAAATCAATGATATTAGAATTTATTTTACAATCTTCAATTTGAGCAGAAAATAGCTCATTATTATGAATTTAGTGTATTGGAAAAAATAATCTGTAATGCTTTAGATATATTTATAATAAATAAATGAAAAATGAAAGCATGCCCAAGAGGGCAGTGGGATAAAAGTAGTGTTCAATTTGTGTTGTTGGAGTCAAGTGAACGTAAATTGTATGCCTATACGATTGTTTTTTTTTTTGATTGAGAATAATGTCATATTTTACCTGATCGGATACCTGAACAGATTCAATAGGAACAGGGTGACATTCTTTTGAACATTTGTGATTCGTACAACCCAGGATACGACCACACATTCTGCCACAGGAGGTCACTCTTGCAGAGTGACAGGGCCATGAAATCTCTTCGTGTAACCCGAGGCAGGACCGTTTCACTGGCATTGTGCATGGGGGACAGGGTAGAGATCTGACCTCAATCTAGAAGCAAGTTTTGAATTATTAAACAGTATATGCATATTTTCAAACAAATATCATGGATGTAGGCTACCACAATGCCAGGAAATACTAATTATCACTTTATACATATTTCCACACACTTGTTTTGTCATAATTTGAATTTATAGGTAGCAGTGCAGACTGATGGCAGTACCTTGGGCATCTGACGTTCGTAGGGTGTAGCGGCTTTCACAGTAGACAACACAACTGGCACGGAAATGTGGCAGGTGGCTACGCAAACATGTCCACAAGATAAGATCTTTCCACATTTCTCTTTGCATAGAGGACATGATCCAAAATGACATTTGTGCGTGTTTTCCTTTGCATGATTGCAGACCATTGGTATTCTGTAAATAACACAATTATAATCAACAACAGTTGTTTCCGTGTTTGAGGGTGCTGGTGAAAATGACTCATGAAAAATATGACTGATTGTAATATGGAATTTTACACAATAATAAGAAATATGGAGCAGAAGCTGAACTATGTTTTGAAAATGTTATCAGTATATCAAATAATGTTTAATCAGTGAAATAAGCTAAATTTTAATGAAATCTATAATATGCAATGAGAATCAAGATAAATACACATGTCACAAGAGCTGTTAAGCAGGAACTGAACACAAATAATTAGGATAAGAGGAAAAATAAATAATGACCTGCAATTGAGTGAGCAATTGGGCGGTTTAGTCTTTTTCTGGCGCCCGCAGGGGACTAAAATGCTGGTGCGGGCACAGAAGCAGGTCACAGGCGCGGTCTGCGCGCAGGGGTAGCAAGGGCCACGGTGGCACGCTGAGGCGCATCGGTGCTGCCCGCACTGCAATCTTCGGCCACATTCTTTGTCGCACGGCGCACAATCACCCTGGCAGCACTTCCTCTTGCAGGGGTGGCGTCCACACTCCCTCATGTTGCGGCACTTAGTCTCACACATGTACTGCTTGCTGCAAGGTAGCTGTTTTACGTGTAGTCCACAGTGACAAGGCTTATCCACAATCTCCAAACACTGCAAAATTGATTAAAAAAAATCATCCATAGAGAGGTTTTCTGCCATGTATTAGTCAACATCCGGGGATCTGACATGACCTTATAATTTTAAAAAATGTATATACATATATTCAAAGTATAACCTTAAAGCTAATTACAAATCTTTAAGTCCAATTATGCTAACAAATAGAGTGAAAAAATCATAATTTACCGGTGGACACTTGTCCTTATGACACTTGTGGGGACACACATGTTTGGCACAGTCCAATAGCTTGTTGCAATTGCCCTCACATGATGACACTTTACTCGGGCAGACTACCTCCTTCTCTACCGCACCGCAAGGACACTTCTGGAAGCCGGTAAATGGGCACTGGCCGCAAATTGTTTTGTGGCAAACTTGTTCGCATATATGATAGCCACAGGTCAAACTTTTACCGCAAACCTGAAATGTTCAAACACATTCCTACATAACCCTTTTATAATGTATATGGACTTACTATATAGTACTGTATTTCATCACAATTTTAAGTTAAAGACTGCATAAACAAGATTCTTAGAAGAAATAAATCAACTTATAATTACGTTTATAGGTTAATTCTTTATGAATTTACCTTTTTACATTGCCAGCCAGTTTGAGAGCACAATATTTTATCTGTGCTGGCCTTACATTGGCACGCCTGTTGCTTGTATTTGCCACATGGGTCACAATCACCGGCGTGACATATCTTATCGCAGTGATGCTTGTTGCAATCCAACAGTTTGTTGCACACTCTTGTGCAACACCAAGTGGATACGCTGCAACGAACTGCCTTGGCTGCCGATTGCTGGCAGTTGCAAGTTACGGTGATCATCTGCGGACAAGGTGGACACGGCCCTGAGGAAAATAATATCACAATATTAATTCATGCCTATACATCCAATGAAAGGAATGCCGAAATCTATTTTAATTAAAACTACACAATCTAAAATATAATATTTTGAGAGATACCTGCTGGTAACACTCGGGAAACACAGTTATTAAAAAAATCAGAGAACTCACCCGGGTGGCATAGCAAGAGACAGCGATGTTTGCATTGTTGTGATAACGGTTTGTTACACATCTCACCACAAGAATGAGGAACGTACCATGGTTCAAACTCCGGATTGATTTTCTTTTTACAGAAGCATTCGTAATTATTTGGTACTTGAGACTGAAAAAAACAATAATGCAGCAGCAAATTTCATCATAATTAACTAATAATAGTACCCCGTGTAAACTAGTTGTTAAGAAAAAAATGTGTAAATATTAGTGAATTTGAATTAAAAACAAAATCCAATGCGAAGTTTATAAACTCATGTCTCTTTCAAAAGAAATGAATTATTATATTTTAGGAAATATTTTTTTGTTCATACAAGATAGAAAGGGATAATACAGTATAACAGCGCAAGACTGGAATAAGTTATATGAACAAGTAAAAATAACACAAGTGTATATTTTTCTCCTCTATGATATTAAAACTTTTAACTTTAAATGCTGGTAACATTAGGTAAATAAAATATAAAAATTCCTATAACTAACTAACCATCACGCTGTCTCCCCGAAGGGGTAGGCAGAAAGAATGGACTGCCACACCTTTCTTTCCTGACATATTTCTCTCGCTTCCTCAACATTCATACATCGTGTCATGCACGCGCGTCGATTTCTCTGACTCCTCACATGGCCGACATTCAATATTTGATTTATTTGATCGTGCCACGTTTTCCTATAAATTCCTATAATGTGCGCTCAATTGAGAATTTTGAATAGAAACTTACCTCATTGTACGGAGATCGGCACTTTGGGCAACACCACTGAACTCTCTGGAATGTAGTGTCTCTCACGGGCAGCTCGCCCAAGTTGGGGGCTGACGCCTGAGACTGCTGGAAGATGGTGTCCCTAGCCCAGCGCTGTATGCATTGCAGATGGAATGCTGTGTAACAAGACTCACAATTCCATATCTGAAAATACATTCAAACAAAAGTTTCTCATTCAGCGAGTTAAGATGAAATATTTTGCAACCTAAATCATTTAATACTTACAGGCTGAGCACGCTTAACAGAACCTATACAAACGAGACAGATTACAGCCCCAGACTGAAAAGATTGTTCCAAAAATTCTTTTGTCCGACCCAAGTCAACATCTTTAGGATTGATCTTAAAATTGACCGATACGGAGTCTGAAAGAAGAAAACGGATAGTCATAAATCAAAATAATAAAACCGCGGATGTACCAAGTGGCAAAAATAGAAGTGTTATGGAGTATTAAATAATAATCCTAATATAAATATCATTGTAAGACAAGTAGCTATAAAATATAAATAAAAAAGCGGATTAGTTAATTACCCAGGATCTTTGCTTCTTCTAGTTCTTCTTCTTCAGACGAGGACTCATATTCTTGAATATGCCGTTGAACCGAGGCTTGCATTTTTGCACTTGCCTCCTGAAATCTGGCATTCGCAGATTCTCTGGTGGGCGCCTCGTTGACAAGAGAAGTATTTCCTCTGCCTTTTTTGACATTACCTCTATCCCCGGCATTTCCATGCCAAGGATTTTTCTTGGATCTCTCAGCCATTTAAATCCTTAAAAAGGAAAACTGATTTATAAAATAATAGAATATTAGGTATGCAAAAATATTTTAAGATATCGCTGTTAAGATAAAGAACAGTTTTATTCGCAAATAATGTATTAGTGATAATATGTTTGTTAAAATTCAAAATGTTTATAAATAACCAATACTGATGATACATTTTATTATCAGTTGCATAAATATGTAGTCTTTTGAAATTATTTTCAAGTATATTACTGTAAAGATGGACATTCGTCACTTGGATCTATTTAGTGCCAAGGTTTTGTCTGATCCATAATCTAAGATGTTAGATTATAAAATAAACGACATAGATACAACTATTAGCATATTCACCATATAAAACGCACAATCGCACTGATATTGATTTTTAATATAAATAAGAAATAATCATTCTACGTGTCACGTAACCGTACAAATGAATGAGGCAAAACAATAAATGTATTACGAAAAATTTATTAAACCTTAAAGGATATGTTAAAATGTTTCCATAGTTAGTTTTCAATGATTGGGATGTCGTTAATTTATTAGACAGATGTTTTAATCACGCATCACCAATACCAGGTTTTTAAAAAGCCGACACAGCCGATTTGACGTAGTTTACTCCGATACCTTCTGATATGACAGTTTGCGCGATAGCAAAATCAGAGACAAAAAATATTTATTATAAATATTATTTATTTCATATGGCACAAAAACACAGTTTTCATAATATTATATTACTCTGAGTTAAGAATAATTCGAGTTAATTATTAATTTTGGGGATACAAAATAAGAAACAGCATTTTTGAAAAACTGCCATATATGCACTGGCGAAAAGTATGCACTGTTACATCTGATCTTGGAGGGTAAGATTGAGGGTCGACGAGGTGTTGGTAGAAGGCAGGTTTCCTGGCTGAGGAACATCCGAGAGTGGACAGGGCTGAGGACCGTGGAGGAGCTGTTCCGAGCTGCCCAGGACAGGGAGGCCTACTCAAGGGTGATAGTCAACGTTGGGGAGACCTGACAGGACACGGAAAGAAGAAGAATACATTGGTTTAAATTTTTTTTACCCACTTTAGAAATATTGGCAGAAGGAACTACATGCCACACTGTTTTTAGGGTATTTATTTTATGAGTTTTAATAACTTCTTTCTCTAGGTCATGTGACCTGTTTGTGATGGTGAGCTATCCTGGGATGACGATGTCCAGCCATCCCTCCATCTCTTCGGCGGCCTTCGTTGTGGCCTCTTGCTGCTGGGGATTTTAGTTTTTTAACATTTTTTTCTTTGCCGATTTTTTCTGACAATATTAAAAGAATTGGTAATAAATAAAAAATATTAAAAACAATTACATTTTTTATTTCAACAACCCATTCAAGTATTATATTATAAAATGGTATGATTAATCTTCTTCACTCCAAATTTGACGAAGCCCTGCCACGCGAGGTAATAACAAAATTTGTTGTAAATACAAACAATGTGTTTTAGAACTGAAATGAATTAAAGATAAACATATTTTTACCTAAATATATTTATTCGACTTTGAGTTCTCAAGTAATAATGTAGGTATTCAAAACACACCCGTGAGATTATAAATCAACTCTGGATGATTTATAGAGCTTCATATTTGCAAAGTACAATAATCTTCTCAGGGGAGCTGTAAAAAATGCTCCATTTCATGACAACAATAACAACAAACCATCATGCCGTTTCTCCGCAGGGGCAGGCAGAGAGAATGGACCGCCACACTACTCTATCCTGACACACCTCTCTAGCTTCCTCCACATTCATAAAACGAGTCATACACGCACGTCGATTCCTTCGACTTCTTAAATGACCAACTTTTAAAATTTAATTAATTTGGTCATGCCATGTTTTCCTCAGTGTGCCTCGACTCCATACTCCATTTACATCATTAATGCATACTTTCTTAACCATTCTGTCTCGATCCGTGCACTCCATATGTTCGGACCAATGCAGCGATCCTTTCGTAATTTTATTCATAATAACTTCCGCTTTACATTCCTTTCTTATTTCAGCATTTACGGTTCTGTCGTACATTGTTCTAGCACACATGCTCGTAAGTCTTAGGGATCTCATCTCTATTGCATTTATTCAGCTCTCATCCTTATTTTGCCAGTTCCATGCTTCGCTTCCATACATGAGGGTTGCGACCAGAACTGCATTGTGAACGGCCGTTTTCGCTTTCATTGACAAATTCTTGTTTCCAAAAACTTTTAGTTCTGGACGAACAGTGGCTTCGATGCGTAGTGGACTGTATTTGAAGATGATGGTGATGATGATTGCGCTGGCCACCTCATGTTCGGGGATCTAGAGCTGATTTCTTTACGATACGTGTGTTAAGAGAATCAAACTTTTCGATCAGTCCTCAAAGTGCGGTAGTATCGGCGGTACTGCTGGCAGGCTCTAGGTATTTCTTGATGGCAGAAAAAATCTCAGGAATGCAGTTGTAGAGTGCTCAGGTTGATACGATGGCCAAAAGTTCAAAGATATTGCTTTGATACGTGTGATGTAATCTCGTCTGATGTAGTTTTTCATCTGATCCGACCTGCTCTAAGGCCATCTATTTAAAGTCAAAGATCGCCGAGATCGAGATGCTGCAAATTCTCAATTTGTTTTATCGATCTCGACTTTCGTTCGCTATAAACAGACTCCCTCTTAAGATACAGATCGGATAAAAAAATCATTATGGCCGACCATTGTACCAACCGTTGCGTGTTTAGTTAAATTAATTCGGTTCTCAGGTTTTCAGATCAAAATTATTCTTGAGAAATTCTGTCTTAATTATTTTCAAAAATTTAATCTAATTTGTGAATCTCGTGAACATACGGATGAATGAACGGTTTATTGCTATCCGTTCATACGGATGAATGGATCTGGCATCAGGTTTGAGAGTACGTTTCGATACCTTGATGTCCAGGTTGACATGTCGCTCTTCTTCCTGGGGCGTATCAAGGCTTTGCCTAAGAGGTCCGCGAATCTATTTATGCAGGTCAGGCGCCTCAGCACTGTGTCTTGGGGCCTCCGATCACCCGCGATCCGACTACTATACAAGGCTGTGTATGTGACAAGAGTCACATACGTGGCCGTAGTGTGGTCGGGTTACCTTGCGGTTTGGACGGTGTCCTCCGCACTACTGAGGGGCCAATGCGTCCCTCTTCTTTCCCTGACCGGTGTCTACAGGACTGCGACCTCTGTGGCAGTTTTTAGATTAATCAAGTGATATTTCGAGAACTCGGTTGATCTTTTTGTCCCTGATAGGTATCTCCGACAGCGACAGCACTTGGAGATTGTTTTTCCTACTGGCTGCCAGAACCAACCTGCCTCTGGTGACACCAGTGGGAAGAGCAATTCGTCTGCTGAATATATGAATATAATACAAATTAAAAATGCCAAAAATAGTTCTTATGTTTTTTTATTTGTTGCGAAAAAGTTACGATATTTTTAAACATAATACATAAATTTTGTTAAAAATGTATATATTTATTAATTATTTCGAAGAAGTCACGATATTTTTTTACGACAATTTTATGACATTTGACTGGACCCAGATTCATAAATTAAACATTCCGGCTTGTCTACTTCGAGACGGCATTGGTTTAGATTTTAAATTAGATATCTATGACTAAAAGCCGTGATTGAAGTCTATGGTCTCTACATCAAACACAACACTTATCTATGCGCCGTAGATTGGAATTCTGGACTTTACACCCTACTCGAGATTATTCTATAAAAGTTTGTGGACGATTTCGCTTATTTTATTTCAGTTTCGCATTTGTATTATACTAGTAGTTAGTATTTTCTTCGTTCCTCCACTGTTTTTTGATCCAACTTATAATGGCTTCAATTACCAAGGTAAGTTAGCAATTCAATAATATTTGTATAGTTTTAAAGATTGTTTTAAAATAAATAGATTCTTAATATTTGTATTGTTTTCAGCTAACCAAATTTATCCAGCGCCCAGCGATAAGAACATTGACAACATCTTCTAAGTTACACGCTGGTCAAGATGCCAACTCCGGTGGAATGTGGTTCGGTAAATACCGATTTTAATATTCTTGCGTTGATAATTACTTACGTGTTACATCAAAAATGTCACCTGAAATATTAAGATTATCAAAACTTATTTTATCTTACGAACGCTTAATTATTTCATGCCACATGTCAAAAACTTTTCGAAATCATCAGTCAGTAGTGGTTTCTTTTTAAGTAATGAATTCCGACTGTTAATAGGTATATAGATCTAATGTTACTTTGTATGTCCCCCATCTCTCACATTACTTACATTAGAAACTGCTTTTAAATGTTATTTCCTCGGCAATACGCATAAACATGTTTATTGTCATTTTAAAAACACATTTGTGTTATGATAGTAGTCACATTTTCCCTTATTTCTGATATAAAAATGATCAAGATCAAGTTGTTTTGGTCAACATAATTATATGCCAAAAACAAGTTCCCACCTTTTTACAAAAATATAAGTTCATTAGCTTGCTGACTTTCTAACATTTTATGCAAGTCACTTTCATTATTTATTAGTTGTTTTTAGTCATTGTGTTTTGATAACCAAGTTCACGTTAAGTATTTTTTCTTACGTCCTTATCAAATAATCCACAGTTCACTTGGATTAATAGGACAAAGTCTAATTAATTATCTCTCCACTATTTGCAATGTCAAACTTATATAACACCGTTCATCCTACCTCTAGTTGTACAGAGTAAAAGGTGAAATAATTTATTTTATTGAGGCACTTATAGAAGGTTGAATTGGAAATACAATAAAACTACATAATAGCATGTTCACAAAATGTTGTGTTTTGGGCTATTTAAAAATCAAACCATAATTTGAATACGGATATATATATGTTTATTGTTATGGTTACAAGAGTTAGTATAAAAAATGATAAACGAAAGTGTAAATTGCTAAGGATTATAATTATTTTAAAACTGAATAATAGTATATTTTGTTCCTTGGTATTTATACATAATTAACATGTACAGTAGAGTGAAACCTCTGTCTATCGTTTTTGAAGGGATCTATTGAAATAAACTATGGATGCGGGAAAACAATGAATGCGGGAATACAGAAAACAAAACACATTCATATTTAAATATTTAATATGTGCATACATATTCTAAAAATAATACATGTTTCAGGTATAAATCAATTTGTTTAAATAATCTTTCACCGTCATTTGTTTTTTGGCTTTTTTTTATTGCCGTAAGAAATCAATATTTTTCTGTGTTACAATTTTTTTTTTTTTTATGAATTAAAACACTTTTTTCCACTTTTGAGTTTATTTTTCTCGGCATGTTTCGAAGGCTTACACCTTTATCATCGGGAGAACGGGAGAGTTTATATCGTTCTCCCGATGATGAAGGGGTGCCTTCAAGAAAAATAAACTCAAAAGTGGAAAAAACAGTGTTTTAATTCACAAAAATTCGTCATTATGGAATTCCACAGTGTTAACGCCTTAAGTTTATCTAAAATAAAAATAAAAAACAAATTACATTGTTATTGGCATCAGTTATCGAATGCGCTGCTACGCTGTTGTAACCACACTTCTTAAAACAGTTTACGACTGTAAACTGCTTCAACTGATGCCAAGAAATTTTCTGTTTATAATGCAGTAAAATGATGCACAGAGAAACGATCAATGCGATCTATTTTTACATGTTTTGTATGAAATTAATTCGGGACTGCAATAAATAATGATGCATATGGGAAAACAATTATTTGAGGAACAATAGATAGAGACAACTGTATATAATGAAAATAAAATAAATAAACAAATTCTTTATAATTAATATTTTGTTTAATTCGACTTGGTTTTATGGGTTCTCAGAAGATGATAGGGAGCTGCCGAAACCGATAGAAGCCATAAAACCAATTAGAATGAAACTAAATATTTATATTATAATGTAATATTGAAATAACCATTTCAGTACTAAAGGGATTAATTAACCCAAAGTATTTTTAAATCAACACTGAACTTTCAAAATGCATTGTTAATGAGTTTTTATTATCTTGTTCAGTTTTTTGTAGGTTGTAATACATTATTCATGCACTGTCTTAATTCTAGTTTTGATAACAACGGTCAGTTTGTCGTTACAAATTGAGTCCTTTAAGTGTCTTGTCTATTTCATATTGTTTATAGAAAAAAGTAGTATTGAAACGGTTAAATTTGTTTATTTTTATATTTACATTGAACTTCCACCGAGCAATTTCCATTTACAACATTGATCTTTTGAACATTTATATTTAATTAATATCGTAAAATTTTTCATTTTATTAGAGTACAGCGAAGAACAGAAAGCCCTACAAGACCTGGCAAAAAAGTTTGCCCGTGATGAAATCATTCCAAGGGCTGCCGAGTATGACAAGAGCGGAGCATTCCCCTGGGATATCGTCAAGAAGGCCTGGAGCATCGGCCTCATGAATGGACATGTACCCACTCACTGTGGTATGGCACAAATATACTTATTGTTTGCGTGTATTAGTGGGCAACCAGTTTAAAAATGAAAGGTTGATTAACCTGTCTCCTGATATGCAGTCAAACTCTGTTATAATTTGAATAAAAGAGGTCCCATTTGCGAATGATTGGTTATGAGAATACATGTGGTCTCTTCTTTGATCGATCTAATCTATCTTTAAAAGTAATTGATACACCCAAGATCGCAATTTTTTCGGCTTTTTATAAATTATTTATAGTTTATTATCTTTGAATTATTTATTAAAATCTCTAATTAACTATCCATCAAACCATTTCCCTGTAGGAGTAGGCGGAGAAGTTGGAGCACCAGAATATTGTATACTGATATATCTCTCAAGCTTCGCATGTTCATATATTTTCTGACTTCCAAAATGGCCAACTTTTAGTAATTAATTAATTTATCCATGTCATGTTTTACTCAGCCTTCCTAGACTTCTTTCCATTCACACTACTTGTTATTCTTTTAACCATTGCTCCCTCATCCATTGATTCAATACCTATATCATCTTGTGGCCATGTGATCTTTTATTAATTTTATGCATTCATATGCACATTGTTTTTAGCCATTTTGTTTCTGCCTACTTTCATCCTTCTTCTGCCAGCTCCAAGTTTCACTTCCATATGCTTCTGTTATGGAAATATATTAGTAAATATAATAAAAAAATTAAATTGTTTAGTTATTGCTTAATTATTTGATGAGGTTCGCAACCCATCACATCTTCTGCGGGGGCAAAAAGAAAAGAAAGTGAGAAAGCGTGATGGTTAGTTAGTTCAATCTATTGAGTTTGTTATAATCGAGTTTGACTGTGTTTGACTCATAGTTCAATGCAAACATAACCTAATTCTTTTAAGCTTGATAATAGGATAGATCCTTTGGTAATTTTGTGTATATTTTTAATTAATATATTATTTGGATCAGGGTTCAGATCCAGTAAAGTTATTTAAATAGTAATATTAAAATGTGTAGATTTTGTCTTGAAACTCTTATGATAATTTAACATATCACCTGAAAAACCTGTTTTTACTCTATTGCATAAATTCAAGTGGTAATCAAGCATATGATAATAGATGTTAGATTCAATATGTTTTTAAAACCAAACATTGAATTTTACTCAAGTATTTGAGATGTGTATTCTTCCACCATATGATTAGAATGTTTATTTCCTGAAAAATTCCTTCTCTCTAATATCATTTCAAATGGAACATATTTAACCTTTATTTCTAAAGTGACAAAAGTAAAAAAAAAGCATTATATATATCACATCACATATATTGATACACAGAAATAAGAAGAAATAATATTAAAAAATAAAAATAAAAACAACATGTGATTACTGCAGATCGACAACGCAGCCTGGAGCTGTTCTCTTATATTAGGAGAGGTAACCCCATATAATTGGGAAATGGCTAAGAGAGAAGAGGATGATATATTGATATACAGAAAATTAAATAAAATGTATTCCAAAAATTAAGTATATAAACTTGTTAAATTTGTATTTGGAATGTAACTAGCCAAAAACGTGACGTTTGACTTTTGGCACTATAGAAATACTGGTGCGATTTGTTAGGAGTGATTGTGATCTTGAATTATTATATTTTTCCTTATTTAAAAAAATATTTCTAGTAAAAACAAAAATTTGCATCAATAGACCACGATTATTACTTACGTGTCAATTTAAAAAAAAATCATTTTATTAGAATATCCACTGTTTTGGCCCAAACGCTATGATACTTTACTTAATTTTTTTTATTATAAATTGTGATATGTATATTAACAGTGTTCCAAAATTAAAACTATAAGACGCACCATAATTTTTAAGCAATTAAAAAAAAAACTTTTTTACCATTTGGCATTCAGTCCTCTATTTGCATATTTAATTTTCCTAATTTTTTTTAGTTTTTCACTAGCCCGCTGATCACGAATGTTTTTTTGTGTTGGTAGAGGGGCGAAATGCTGCTCAGCTGCTCTGTTTCCACATTCTTTTGCATATTCAATCTATAGCCCACATCATATGAATATCTTTTACTTTTTTCCATTGCGAAACTAGCTACTAGCTAGTATAAGACGCAGCAGAATATTAGCGGCAATTTTTTTAAAGAAAAAAGTGCATCTTATAGTTTGTAAAATATGGTATTTGCATTGTGGTATGCAATTTTTTAGTATTTTAAACTATTTATTTTAATAAAAGTTTGAAATCTAATCGTATTATTGGGATGGATAACTAGAATTGTTGCCATTCTCAAAATTGTTCTTTTATTTAAATAAAAATGATCTGACAGGTGGTATAGACATGGGCATATTTGATGGATGCATATTGGACGAAGAGCTGTCTTATGGCTGTGCTGGAATCACACAAGCCATCCGTGCTTCTGGTTTGGGCGTAAGTGCCAATGAATTACTGTTTCTCGCCCGGGGATCATTGGGTCATATTGTGATGCTCATATGTCAGTGGTGCGGCTGGTGAAAATTTTCAATACGGATAAAAAGTATTAATGCTTGGATCTTTTACATTCCGCGAAAAGTTTCACCACCAGTCCCTGATTGATGTTGACTTGTATATGTTTATGTATTGTATTGTGCCATCTATTCTCTTAAAAATAATTTCAATTGTCTGCTGTTTTCCAGGTGGTTTAGAATTGGGAGTCTTTGATGGCTGCTTAATTGCTGAAGAATTGGCTTTTGGTTGTTCTGGAATCATGACAGCGATGGAAGCGAGTGGCCTTGGTGTGAGTGAATGATGTATATTATATACATATTTACAGTAAAATTCTGAATTTTAAACTGATTGAGATTGTGATTGATTACACTTATGCATGCTAATATTCATTTCCATTTTAAAAGTATGACTTAAATATATCAGACACTTACTGTTTATCATCTGCATACTGTTTTGTCTTGCGTGCGGTAGGGCAAATCAATAAATCATTTCATAAACTTTGAAACAGTTACATAAAAATATTTAACCCATTAACCGTCAGTTCTAATTCATGCAAATTAGAACTAGAAACATAGAAAGAGGTACAAGTTTGCAATATCAACAGCAAAAACATAATTGATGCTATTTTGTTTTTGCTCTTTTGTTTTTAAGAAGAGATTTTATTTTAAAATTATCTTCATTTGTAATTTATTTTAATTATATTTACATTTCAAGAATGAGATTTATTTTACAAATTATACCAATTTTGTGTTGCACTAATCAAGCTATGCATATGAACTATATAGTTTTATTTTTAATGTATTTTTTATTAAAGTTCTATGCAGAGTTAATTTATCATTTTTTTCTGTAGGAATTGAAGTAAATAAATAGCAGCAGCTGATCTAAGAAAACTTGATCTAAATCCTATTCTGTAAAACAGATAATAATAATAATAAATTATTATATATCTATGCAGACTTTTATGTGACAGTGTATTTATATTAATAATCTATGTATGTATTGCTTGTTTATTTTGTTTCATTATTTTTGTATTACTAATTTTAAATTAAAGTGCAATGGGAGATCAAAATATTTCCCGGATAAACTGGAAAAAATATTGAGCTTAAGATAAATATTTACTCTTGATCCAATGTAAAAATTAAATAAATTATTAATTTTAACCCATCAAAACATTAATACAACATCATTTGCATGGGGAAATAATTTCATGATTCGTTCATGCCTTTGCTTAATATTGCGGCTGAAGGTTAAAATATATTACTTTAATACCAATAAGCATAATTTATTACAAATATGAAGCTTGCTATCAATATTTTTAATATCTATAGATAGCGGATAATTTTTTGTTTGAATTTTTTTCTTTGGAAAGGCCGTATACCGGCTTTGATATCATTTGTCTGATAAGTATTTTGTACTGTCATTTTTGTTATTTATATTCAGATACGGTATCTTTTTTTTAACTATATGATACCATTTTATACATTCAATTTAATTATTAAAAATATTTTTCATTATGGATCCAGTTTCACGCAAAAAAAAATATGATAAATTTATATTCCGTTTCATACATTTCAATATTTTCACTCTTGAGCTGCATTGTAAACTCTGGTTGATGACACTTTGGTGGATTTTTTTATTTATCCATATTTTTTCCAGTTTCCATTTCGTTAGCATCATTTACACTTCGGTTTGTATCCAAAATATTATTTGAATCATATCATTTACTATCTTTTGAAAATACAAACTTTGATGAAAATGTTCATCAAGTAACCATCGGAATATAGTTACTTTCCGGTTGTAGCCTTGCTTATACAATTTTTTTTCATGCTGCCATTTTTTTTTGGTTTCCCTTTTATGTTAACCTTTCCCTTACAGTGCTAAAATAAAAACGCGCGTTCCGGTGTTGGGTAGTCAGTACCCGATCAAAAATTAACGATTTTAAATCGGAAAAATTAGAACATTCATAGCTAATCCCCTTAATTAATTATAATTGAAGTAAAAAATAATAATAATTGAGATTTATTCGCTGAAAACATTAAAAAACCATCTGGCAACGCTCACGGAACGGGCATAGGTCCACTCTGGTTGCAAGCCTGAGAGCTACTGCCGGCGGTAGTGAGAACATTGAGCTCCTCGCGCTTCCACAGTGAAGTATGCAAGAGTGAGATGCGAATATAGTGTTGCGCACTCACAGCACTCACAATTTGTTTCCGATGTTCACAAAATACCTCCGATGTACCCGATAAATTCTGATTATTATTAATATTATTTTTTAAATCAATCTTAAGCTTGTATTTATTATATTTATAGAGATATTGATGGTTATTAGAAGCAATATGAAGAAGAGGGTTAAAAAAGCTCGCTTTGTAATCGTACATCATAAATTTAAGGCTATTAAATATTTTTTTATATATGTACTTTGTTTACAGTAAATAAACAAAACCTCATTTGTGTCTTAAAGTAAATTTTTATAATCAAGTATGCATGATAATTTTTAGAACAATATTTGTAATATTTTGTATTAAAGAATCTTCTTATTTTTTTTTAGCAAACTCCTGTCCTCATAGCCGGTACCAAGGAACAGCAGAAGAAGTACCTTGGCCGCTTGATTGAGGAACCTCTTCTGGCTGTGAGTCTTGTTTAATTATAAATTTAATTTTAACATAACTATTTCGTCAGATCACCAGGACTGTGAGATTACTTGAAAATATTATTTAATATCAGCTTTACCTTACCTTCCATCTTACTGATTATTTAATTTCGACTTAAACCTAAGTGATGCTGGAACAGCAGAATCCCATATACACATTGAAATGGTATCACACAAGTTCTTGTTCGTGTCACTTTTTGTTACAGTTTTATAATGTACATCTTATGTGGTATTATAGCTATTATCAATTACTTTAAGAACTAATCTGTCTTCTTTTTTATACCATTGTTAGTATTTGTATATGCAATATGTAATATATATCATATTAAGAAAATCTTTCTTTCAGGCTAATTTTAGAACTTTACTAATAAATCCTAACGATAGGTTTTGTGTTTTTGACAGTGATATTCCTGTACGTGGAAGAATAGATTCCCTTTGAAGTTATAGAAAGATTAATTCCTGAATCAGGGAGACAGGAACTAGTTAAAATCGCTATTTCAAAAGTAAGTGTTTGTTGCAATCAGATTTTCACGTACATATGTTCCATGCGACTATGCATTAATTTTAACCCTTGTGCCGAAGAATATAAACGTCTATGTAGGAAGTCAATAAAAAATAATTATTTAATCATGCACACTTTACCATGATGTTTTTTTAGTAATTCTTAGGTTAAATTTTAAATTGTAATTTTCATTTCAATATTTGTCAACATTTTAATTATCTTAAAGCCTGGTCAAACAGAACGCAAAAAAGTTGTTTCATCAAAATGTGGCAGTGTGCTTTCGCTCTTTGTTGTGTCATTCAAATCAACAGCTATTGCATTCCATGTTTTTGTAGTCCAGATAACTAAGGTTATATATTATTATATATTGTCGCTTGTAAACTTTTTCTAAAAGTAATTCAGTATCCTGTGCGAACAACAGAAATCTATTCCACAACATCTGACAGCAAACTGTGAATGTTCACTTGCAGTATGATGTGTGTGGAGGAGATTTATACATTACAACCGGTTTGTAATGCGTTGCGAAAAAAAATTTTGTTCGCTGTGAAATTTTTATTCTGTTTTGCCAGCCCTATAAGCTGTAAGCGGTGCTAGAACCACTGACTCAAAAATGGCTCGTGAATTGTATATAATTGCTTAAAATGAGAGCTTTGCTTTGTAATAAAATCAGCTATATAAATTACAGTTGTAATGGTATAACTTTTTTACGTAAATTGTTGGTCAGATTATATCTAATACGGGATATACACTGCTATATGGATTTAAAACTATTTGATATTAGATTTGAACTGATATGCATGTTTTATTTGGAAACCTTTATTGATTATCTTCCTAATATATATTTTTTGTTCTTCAAAGGCACAATGGTTAATTTTGATTCCATGTTTAATAATCATTTCACTGTAAATATTATTTAACATATACCTATTGTATGTATATTGCGACACACTAACTTTATATATTAATAAAGTTTTATTTTATATTTGCGTACTTCACAAAATTTTCGTATATATTATGCGTTTCTTGAACTTGCACCTTTGCAATCTCATCACTTATCTTCCATCTGATTTATACAAAACAATATTTTATAATATCAATAACAGTGAGCTAGACATTCTTATCTGATAACATCTTTTCATAATTTGAGTCTGAAGTCTGAAGTATTTTGATAACTTTTATTTATTTATTTCATTAGATTAATGATTAATAGCAAATTTTAATTTTACATTTGATGTTGTCAGTTTCTAACTGCTCAAAGAGAGATATGATAATATAGATAAATTATGTTAATATGTCTTTTTTTGTACTTATCGTGGTACTTACATTTGTTTCAAATTATACCCTAGAAACCCTGCATTGGGAAGTTCTTCATATATGTTTATCATTTTAGACAGACAATGTACTAACTAACTAACTAACCATCACGCCGTCTCTCCGAAGGGGTAGGCAGAAAGAATGGACTGCCACACTTTTCTTTCCCGACATATTTCTCTCGCTTCCTCAACATTCATACACCGTGTCATGCACGCGCGTTGATTTCTCTGACTCCTCACATGGCCAACATTCAATATTTGATTTATTTGATTGTGCCACGTTTTCCTCGGTCTTCCTCTATTTCTGGTTCCATTTACATCATTAATGTATAATTTTTTTAACCATTCTTCATTCATTCTTTCCATATGTCCAAACCATCTTAATGATCCTTTCATTATTTTGTTCATAACACCATCATTCGCACCGCATTCACTTCTTATATTTTCATTCGACACTCTATCATACACAGAGTATTCACACATTCGTCTAAGAAATCTCATTTCTCCTGCAGACAATGATTTATTTTTATAAACATATTGCATATTAACATTGGATAACACAGTAAAAAAAAGAAAATTTGCAGCGTAAATAAATAACTGATAATGCAGTACACATTATACATAAATCTTCCTTTTGTTGTTGCATTACATTTGTTTATACAATTTTAGTTTATGTTGCTAAGAAGGAAAAGGTAAAAAAAAATGCACTTAATTTTTTTTTACTTTCTCTTTTTTTTTAAATTTCAAATTATTTTTTCATTAGTAATTTATTGTAAAAGCGCATTTAGTATTGTAAAACTGTAATTTATTTTGATAATGTTGGTAGTCTAGTGTTTAGATTGTCAGTTAGTAAAATGGATTTTTAAACCATGAAACAGTAAATATCTGCACCAATTCCCAAGTTTAAATGCATTTTGAATTGAATTTTTCTGTACATCCAATTAGGTGTCCGTCTAAATCCTGTACATCCCAGTAAAAAATGTTTTTTTTTTATGTGCTATAAGTATTATCAAAATAAATTTAAAATCGTGCAATACTGATGCCAGTTATCAGTAACTGTTTAAAGATTTACAAAATATGTATTTCTCAGTATCTTTTATTAACAACGTTTAATTATTGATTTAATTGCATATTATATGAAATGATTTTTAAAACGAATAAAGTTATATTGTATTAATAGTGTGTTTGGTAAGTGCTATTAGTAATTTTATTTTTAGCATTAACATAGACACTAAGAGATTGCCACAAAAGTATGTAGGTAGCGTTGCTTGTATTTTTTCATTTGTGTAATCTGCGGTTTTATATAGTTTTATTACACATGTATTTACAATGGCTGAACTTCCAGTAGTACTATAATATCCACCTTGCCTCACACTCCTGGTGATCTGCAATAGTATTAATGTTCCTTTGGTGCTTATTCTATGAAGTTTTCAATTCAAGGTATGTAAATGTTTTTTAACACCAAAAATACATAAATGTCGCATTTTTTTAAGGTGGAAATGGTTGCTTGCAACTTACTTTTACGGTTGCTCTTAGTTTTATTGAATCAAATTCATTTAAACCATCATGAGTTTGTGAAACTCACAATTGTCAAATACCATACAAGACAAAATAATATGTATACTGCAAGGGTACGGCCGCACCGGAGTGCCAGTCAAGATGAACACCTGGCAAACCAATATATGGTGTACTATGGGACTGCCCACACTATACGCTTCGCAGCAAGGACGTGATCACAAGCCACCTGTGGTAAACGCTCAGACATTTCGGCGATTGTAGCACGGCGGTGATCTTTTATGGTACTAATCACAATTACCAAGAATGACAGAACTAATGACAGCGCTGTCAGTTCGTTCTATTCCCAAATGTCACGAAATCGATGAATCTTTTTATATTATGAATTAATCAATTGAAGCAAAGGGTACTATTGATTAGTGACCACTAAATTAATGATTATAAATATACAAACTCACATTTATTTTGAAATTAAATATTTCTTTATTGTCATTACTACCATAAAAGATCACCGCGGCGCTACAATCGCCGAAATCTCCGAGTGTTTACAGTATGGCAGGTCAGATTAAGACTCCCACCTAGGTTCCTACCCTGAAACTGGTGTGGCCGTACCCTAAAAACTTGCAAACTTCCAACTTGAGTTTACTCGATAAAAAAAATTAATAATCCCTTGCCTAGAGTTGGACATAGTCAATATTAGTGACCGTGGTATACTTATTTTTTTAATGATTTCTAAAGTTTCGAGTGAACCGGAATTCATAATTGAACCGGATATTTCTAGATTCATTTAAATATCACATTTGATTAACTTAATAATTATTATAATCTTTAGATGGTGGACTTTGTAATGATACACCCTCTTATTAGAATTCCTTATAAACATTTTATCAAACAAATTTATCATCCATCTCTCAGAGGCCTGACTTGTTTTTGTGAATAAATTTATCTTCTTAGTATCTTATCTCAATTTGCTTACTCATTAAGTATTTAATCAAATCCATGATAATGAAAACACATCCGCATTGTCCTTTGTTTCTATATTAATAAAAAATATTTAAAAAAACTTTACAAGCTTTGGGTGTTTAACCCGGTATTTTCCAGTGAGAAATATCCATGGGCGAATTTAGACGGGATGCTCAAAGCACTAACTTATTTTATTACCCCTTGCACTTGTCGCTGCATTACTATTTTGATGGAATTTACATAACATTTCATATAGAATTTCGTGAAAGTTACTTGTCTGGCACAAATCTTTCATTTGGAAGATAATGCAAAAATTGTAATTTATTTTTCGCATGTACTTTAGATGTCCACCAATGAATAGAAAAATAAATAACTGTTAACAGATCGACTTATCGGTTGAAAACAGATGATTGAAAAGCATGACTACCAAAAACTGGATTAGATTTGGTACCCTTAATATTTTGCTTGACGAGGGAGAGTGCTTTGTAAACAGAACTTATGTTTATTTTTCATTTATGGAAACAAATAGTTATATCTTAAATTAATTTAAACATTTTGTGGTCTCCCTCTGACCTTGCGCATTCAGTACTACGATTATCATTGTATTCTTCACATTTATTTATTCCCTTCAAATATAAACCAATTGAAAATAATTTTAAAACACTTTTATTAGTTACCACTTTATTTTTGTCAAAACAGACCGGTTTTGCTCCCGCCGTAACTTCGTCAGAGTTAATAATGCCACACCACAAATTAAGTCCTTCATACGAAAGTATAAATCAATTGCTTTAAATTTTAAAGTTGAACATTTCATATTTGTAGGGTTATTTTAAGAACATGATGCGCATGACTGAGGCTTAATTTTTTTTTAATTCTTATGGTTATTTATTATTTTCTGCTTTCTAATTTTTATTTTATTATTAATACTTAGGCTTACTGCGTGACAGAACCCGGTGCTGGGTCTGACGTGAACGGTGTGAAGACTAGGGCTGAGAAGAAAGGAGACGAGTGGATCTTGAATGGACAGAAGATGTGGATCACCAACGGTGGAGTGGCCAACTGGTACTTCGTGTTAGCCAGGACCTCGGCTGACCCTAAGTGCCCAGCCAGCAAGGCCTTTACCGGCTTCATCGTGGAGAGGGACACCCCCGGAGTGAATCCCGGAAGGAAGGTATGTTTATTATTTTTGTGTTATTTATTTTCCAGCCCTGGTATATCCATTTACAAGTATTGGATATTAAAAAATATTCCATTCCAACCTAGAACTTTCTTATTTTAACGTTTTATATGTATTATCTAACCATCACGCCATCTCTCTGAAGGGATCGGCAGAAAGAATAGACTTCCACACTGTTCTCTCCCGATATACTCTTGCTTCTCAATATTCAAATGTTGTGTTATACACGGATATTGTTTTTTTTTTTTTTTTTTTTTTTTTTTAAGCTGATATATTGATTCTCGTGACATGTGACAGGTAGCCAATCTATCGCCATTTTATTGTCACGTGAATACTACGCCAGACCAAAGACAATGTGACAATCACACTGCCATCTGCCATTTCTCTGACTACTTAGGAGTTTGGTATTTTATGTTTGACTGATTTGATCATGTCACAATTTCCTCAGACTTATCAGAGTATTCTTGTATCCTTTCAATTACATTTTTAAAACTATTACATGCTTTAGGTTCATCCCATATGTGACATTTTCATTTCAAGTTTGCTTGTAAAACATGTGATTAAATAAAAATATTAAATTTATGGAGCCACCATAGACAAAATTGTCATACTTGTTTAGTATGTATGCAAATGACAGTTTAATGTGAAGAATTTAAGACACTCCTTAAATAATATTAGCTATGTTGGGTTAAAGACAGACCTGGTAATAAAAATGTACATTTTTTTCTCAGGAAATGAACATGGGTCAGAGGGCATCTGATACCCGTGGCATCACATTTGAAGATGTGCGTATTCCCGCCGAGAATGTCCTCATCGGAGAAGGAGCTGGATTCAAGATTGCTATGGGAGCATTCGACAAAACTAGGCCTCCAGTAAGTATGAGTTCAATATGTCATAGTTTTAATATCTACTGCACTATGTGGAACCCTTCTTTCCCCTTAAATGTGTGAAGAATGTAATTGGCAAAATAAATAAAATTCAAATACTTTCAAGTTTAAAAATTCAAATACTGTTTGAACCAATTGATAGACGATAGTGTATGAATGCAAATGATGTTCGAAATATGTGTTGGTATAGGAGTGTCTGGTAATCCATCTCTGTGTAATGGTTAGATAGTAAATTATGGATATATTTTATAGGTGGCAGCAGGAGCAACCGGGTTGGCTGCTAGGGCTCTGCATGAGGCCACTAAATATTCTCTGGAAAGGAAAACTTTCGGTGTTCCGATTGCTACCCACCAGGGTGTGGCATTCTTGCTAGCAGACATGGCCACCGGTGTGGAAACAGCACGTCTCGCTTGGCAGAAGTCCGCCTGGGAAGTAGACCACGGTAAACACTTTTGATGATTTGTTGTGTTATGACACATTTAAATGTTTTATATATTATTTAAAGATACCATTCAGTTAGTTTATGAAACATCAAGAATGAGTAATATTAAGTATGTTTCAATATACTTTTTTAAACTGGATTCATTAAAACCACTACCACCACATGCATTACAATAATGCCACTTACAGCTACACTAAGTGTTTGTTTTTAAATTATATTTTTTTTTTACAACTCATTCAAAATATTTTACTAATATTGATTTAAGTAATTATTTAATGAAACAATGTTTTTTTAAAGACTTACACTTTTTGTCTTTATTTTGACAGATCAAGATTATAAAAAAAAAATCATTTTTTTATTATTTAAAATGAACTTCCGTCAAGAGATTTCAGAATATTTATTTGATGAATACCCACCGGAAAAATACAATAATTATTGTAGAATCATTTATTCTTTGTAGGAAATTATTCAATAATGTTATTTCATTAAGAATTTCCATTAATGTATTTTTTTATTGTTTTAATTATGTTAACTTATCAACAGGTCGCAAGAACACCCTGTTGGCCTCTGTGGCTAAATTGCACGCCTCTGAGATCGCTAACAAAGCTGCCACTGATGCCGTACAAATCTTCGGAGGCAATGGCTTCAATACTGAATATCCCGTCGAGAAGCTCATGAGGGACGCCAAGATCTACCAGATCTACGAGGGCACCTCCCAGATCCAGCGACTGATTATTTCCAGGGAGTTGCTCCAGAGGCAAAAACAGTTGCAGTAATTGCTTCTTCTCAGTTATTGACTCTCGATAAGATTTATAAAACTATAATATAATTTCTTTACTTAAATATAAGCGAAATGGTATTTTTATTTTATTTTGTTATCTTACCGAAATAACATCACGCAATAAAGTGACTAATTAATTTTATCCACTGTTGCAACAGAATGCTAATTATGTTACAGTATAAGACCTCATAATTATTAAATCATGAATTGTATTATCTGATTCCTCAAATCTTATATTATTGCAAGTGTATACAGTGCAAGATATTTTTTGAATTCTTTATATGGTGTGAGTAAACCCTCAATTGTCACTAAGGAAATTTGAATTATTTGTAAAAATAAAACAACTTTATAATAACACTATTTGACTTTTTTTTGTTTCTAATCAATTTTTTTCAAACTAACTAACCATCCAGCTGTCTTACCGAAGGAGTAGGCAAAAATAATGGACCGCCACACTGTTCTTTCCTGACATACTTCTCTCGCTTTCTCAACATTCATACACCGTATCATGCATGCACATAGATTTTTCTAACTCTTCATATGACCGACTGATTTATTGTCATTTTTATTATTACAATATCTAGTCGACTTACTTTTGTTTTCTTCCTCGTTGTTGTTACAACCAGTGTTGTACGTGACCACTTGTTTCATTTTATTCCTGTCCCTCGAAGCGTCCCTGTCTTCCTGTGCTTTTATAGAAATTCATATTATTTAGAAATTTATATTTTTAAACATTCTAATTATTTTTTTCAACTCTATTATTTTTTTTTTAAGGACTACATATTATATATTCTGCTTCTTCTGCCTGGTCCTTCTGACATCTACTCAAAGGTGTATACAGATACGAGTATACTCCTCTTTAATTTGGTTTACACAGATGTATATGCCTCTTGTATTTGCTTCCACGTCACTTTTTTCTGGGTTATTAGCATCTAGTTTCTTCCAGTTTATCAAAGATTGTCATCCCTCCCATCTTGTACGTAGTACGATACTTCTTTTCCATTGTGTCAGTCTTTACTGAAGCGGATTATATCGGAAAACAACATTTTAAGATTGGTATATTGAATCATTTTTGTATTAAAAGTAGGTCTCAAATTAACATGTCCAAGACAGTAGACCTACGAGTGTCCACAAATGACTCCACCCCATTCTTGCTCCACGGTGTTCCCCTTGTGACCACGACCAGCTTTTGCTACCTTGGTAGTATGAAAGCAGGCTCGGGAGGTACGGAGGAAGATGTAGCCAGCAGACTCAATAATGCAAGGGAAGCTTTCGCTATGCTTCGCCCTGTATGGCATTCCAGTATCATTTCAAGAAAGCTCAAGCTCCAAATATTCAGCAGTAGCGTTAAAAGCATACTTCTGTACGGATTTGAGACTTGGAAGTTTATCGCGGACGTTATTGGAAAACTCCAGGTGTTTATAAATAGGTGCCTTCGCTCAATATTCAAGATCTATTGGCCCCAAACAGTGTCAAATGCCGTTCTCTGAGGAAGCGAGGCAGACCTAGAGCCACCTGGAGAAGAGCCCCGCAGGACGAGGTTAAAGCAGCAGGCCTCACTTGGGATGATGTTAGGCATCAGGCATGTGCTTGTGTCGGGTGGAGAAGGTTTCTTGAGGCCCTATACTCTACGGAGGTGTGTAGATGACAGGACAGAAAGAAGAAGAATATTGAATAATTTTTGTAGAGCTCTAGTTTTCAGTCGAAAGCTTCCAAGTTATACAATGCATTACCTTTTTTTAATTTAAATATTACTTTGTAAGAGAAAATTGTCTGTATTCTAACTGTTAGTATGTTTTAAATATTATTATTATTATGACTGTTTTGTTGAATCCCTCCCTACATCATTACAGCGTGAGCCAAATCGATGCAAAGGGTATAGCTATTAAATTGATTCTCTGAACGTGTGATAGGTTTCTAATCTATCGCCATTTTATTGTTACCAGACCTAAGACTGTGACAATCACACTGCCATCTCCGGAAATCGAAAGCACTGACCACCTGGCCACGAAGGTCGCCAATATATATGTCATATCAAAGATGTATGTGTCAATATTAAAGATGTCTCCACAATAAAGCATGCCTTGTAGGAAATTGCTTGGTCGTGTCAGCATATTCTTTTTAGGGATTTTTAGGAAGAAATTAAAAGAGCGGTATTCACAATTAGCAGATTATATTTGTATAAGCATATATAATGTTTAAGCTGTTCATACATCCCTAACATTGATATGTATCGCATTATGCACTTGGGTGCATGTATGTGCGTAGAATCACTTCATTGTAGAACAATACATCACATATACTAATGCAATACTAAGTAACACACCCCCGGAATGTAATTGATGTCTTACAGAGTAGTCATATTAGTTTTATCATTAACATTTAATCAGTATCTCTGGAAACAGCGGTTTCCTCCGGAGACATGATGCGCGTCCAGTGGCATGCATCATACACAACTTATAGTTAGCATGTGATGCAAGTCACTGGTAATTTTCCAACATATGAGATCACCTCCTGAAGGATTCACCCCCTTGACAAAATCAGATCTTAGACCTAGAAAGAGTACCTCGTGATACGAGTTATTTTTGAAGTTATACTTCTTTTGGCGCGTTTAGTAGAGAGTGTGCACGCGCACACTGTTACGGAAGTGCGGCATGATGAAGTCAGCCATCAATGATAAATAACGGCCGGACGTTTCACTCGTTCCAACTCACGAATTGTGAAAACATGTCACGTATGAAGTTAGTCAAATTTTAGCTGGATAATTTTAAATATTATTTGTAATATTTTTTGTAAAAACTTTTTAATTAGACGAAAGAACATGTACAATGATAGCCAAATAAATAATTTTTCCCACATTGTGTAGTGAAAAATTTATCAGTGACAAAACTGTGTGTAAAAACCTTAAAAGTATTTTTTTTTGTTTTGTTACGCCAAAGAAGTATAACTTCTTATGTGCATGCATAAGTACACACACGTTTTTTAAATACTATGATTATTTAGTCTTAATTGTTAAAAACACACAATGGTTATAATGTTAAACATTTAGTAGAAACAATGGTTCCAAAAATACGGTTAAAATATGTCACTTAATTTCTAAACACCTTTCTCAACTCCTTGTAACACTTACTCTTTATCAATTCTGATCATTACCATTGTTAAGATCTATCTTATGCGTTAATAAATACTTGCTCTGGACTGTGGACCATATTTGAGCGGTATATTTGTGTCAGTTAATTTTTCAGCCGTACATGTGCAATGTATGATTTTGTCATTTGCCGATCTAGTTTTTATTTTAAGGTGACATCCCTGAACGCTAAATAATTTTTAATAACCTGTTTCAGTGCTTTCGGTGTTTGAGAAACTAAACAAAATAGGATACAAACATCAAGTGCAGATACGACATGTAAGCTTATAATAAGTTTTACTACTAATGCAAGTTATTCATAATAGGAAAATCATACATTAAAAAAAATAAACGTATCGAAAAGAATCACATATTTCAGCGTTGAAATGATACACTAATACAAATAAAGATAGTTGATAGTGCGTTCTCCAGTTGTTAAGATTATTTTATAATCGTTGAACATGCACACGCGTACAGGTTGTGGCTAAATTAACTTCACATATTCGTATCTATATTTAAAAAAATTCCAATAAAATAATCTTATTCGTTGGTACGAAAAATATCAATATCATAAAATAAAAAAAATCTGAAAAAATAACGATGTCCATTAAAATGTATAAGTGTTAACTAAATATAAAAAGCTCGAGTAGGATACATTACTGATATCTTAGACCTAAGTATGCGTAGTTCAGGACTAGACTCGCTCGCTTTTGGCACAAACCAAATTTACTCTGGTAGGGTATCGAACAGCATATCGATCACGCTGGGATCAGCGAGGGTGGATACGTCTCCCACGTTCCTATCTCCAACGGCAATTTTTTTCAAGACGCGGCGCATTATTTTCCCGGAGCGGGTCTTGGGCAGACCCGGTGCAAACTGAACCTCATCCGGCATTGCAAAGGGTCCGATTCTCTCGCGGACCAGTTTCCTCAATTCTTTGATAACCTGATCGCTAAATTCGACATTGTCGACCATGGAGACGAAGCAGTGGAGGCATTCTCCTTTGATAGGGTGAGGTTTGGAAACCACCGCTGCTTCAGCGATACTGTCGTGCTCCATTAGGATGCCCTCCACGTGGGCTGTGGACATCAGGTGTCCAGAGACGTTCAGCATATCATCAATGCGTCCGGTGATCCACAGGTATCCGTCTTCATCGCGTCTGACCCCTGGAAACAATATTTAATCACTCGTTTATTACCTGCATAGTATTGAACTAAATTTAAAATAAAATGTAAAACAAGACAAGATCGGTATCGATGTTAAAATTGGATTCCTCAATTTAAAATATAATTAGATTTATGGAAATTAGTTATAATTTGTGGTTAAACGGTCATCTGCTAGATTGGTAGACCAAAAATGGACCAGAAGGGTAATGGAGTGGAGACCTTGTGAAGATAGACGAATTCGGGCCCCCATTCGATGGTCTGATAACATAAGAAAATTGCTGGTGGATGGATAAGAACACGTGGAGAACCAGGAGAGGCCTATGTCCAGCAGCGGACGACATCGGCTGTACAAGGATTGTAATTTACTCACCGTCTCCAGTAGTATAGTAGCCAATGAATTGTGAAAAATATGTGTCTTCAAAACGGCTTGGATCATTGAAGATTGTTCTCATCATACCAGGCCAGGGACGGTTGAATGCCAGATAGCCCTCGCCCACTCCTTCGACTACTGCTCCATTTTCGTCCAAGATCAGCGGCTCCACTCCGAAGAACGGCAGGGCCTGGAATTCATAATTTAATTTTGAGATCCTAAAATGGCGTTTGAATTATTTGCAGATATGATATCTATGAAACTCGAATGACTGGAAGTGCCACGGTAGGACATACCCTGCTGGAACGCATGTACCTATAAAATGCTGTGAAATGCCACCTTACAAGACAACAGCAAGACTTCCTGTTAATCCGAATCCTTGGCGTCCTAGAGTGGTCCTCGTGATCCCGCGAGTCCCGGGTAATGTGATTATTGACCTTACCATCAGGGTCCTAGTAGAGAGGGCGTATGGCGTATGTTTGACGCCATAAAACCGAGACCCACTATCTAAGCTAGAAAACCCTTGGAGAAGGCAACGGGAAATCGTTCCAGTAACACTTCCCGGGAATTCACTGTGTCACCAACGTCGGGGCCACCTGATACGGCACTATCAGAAGAAAATGATATGTATTGAATGACTGAGACTAATTACCAGGGACAAACATAACACAACTTACAGCAGAACCGGGCTTCATGGGCGTGGCTCCTGGCAGCGGAGTCAGCACGTGACCCCCAGTTTCAGTCTGCCAATAGGTGTCCACAATCGAGCAACGATCATTCCCGACGACCTTCCTGTACCAGTTCCAAGCGTCTACGTTGATGGGTTCACCAACACTTCCAAGGACGCGAAGAGATGAAAGATCGTGTCTAAAATATAACATAAAAATATTATGTGAGATAAAACGAAAACGCATAACAATCCTCAAAAAGTAATGAGATGAGCAGAAAATAAATAATTAACATACTTCTTCACAACGGCGTCTCCAAACTTCATCAACGACCTGATAGCGGTAGGAGCGGTGTAAAATTGGTTCACCCTGTATCTCTCGGCAATGCTCCAAAAACGATCTTTTTCGGGGTAGAAAGGAGTCCCCTCGAACTGTAAAAAACACAAAAAATTATATCAAATAGGTATACCCAGTACCATGCACCATAAATAATGAACTAATCTTCTTCTTCTACTTCATGTATCATGTCGGGTCCCTCAGATGTCGACTATCACTTGAGAGTGCGTGTTCTTGCCTTGCGCAATTCTAAATAGTGCCTCGACTGTTCCAATCCCAGTCCAATCACGAATATTCCGAACCCAAGAGATCCGACTTTTCCCCACACCTCGAATAAAGCACCTCTAAGCAAATGACCCAGGTAGGACAACTTCTGGACCTTAGTATCAGTCAGCAATTAGCTATATATTCTTGCTCTTTGTAGGACAACAATATTGCGAACCATATCGGTCCATTCTACGATATATCCACATCTTGCAACATGCCTGTTCATAGTGCTGATTTTGAGGGTCCATGATTCTACTACGTACAAAAGCACTGACCAAGCAACTATAATAATGTATAATTGTATAATTAAAGCATTGAAAATTAAGGCTGAGGATATTATAAAATGGAGTAGACAGTCACTTCCAAAGAATGGACATAACCAGACTCCTCTATATTGCACTACGTAATCAGCCTCACGAAATTCATCCTTGTGGTGGACCTCCTAACCGATGGAAGGACAGCTGGAAATCCACCTCACTCGAATAGCAACTCTCTGGAGAACAGACCACAAAGGTCTATAGCAAGGAAGAATAAGAAGAAGGAAATTAAAAGGAAAATAATATTTACGATGATAGATGTAGCGCAGTTAAGCAGAGGCCCGTAGGTCACGTAGGAGTGGCCCGTGATCCAACCAATATCAGCGGTGCACCAATAGACGTCGCCTGGTTTATAATCAAAGACGTACTTGAACGTAGTGGCAACGTACACCATGTAACCTGCAGTGGTGTGCAGGATACCTTTAGGCTTCCCAGTAGATCCACTGCAATCAATTCAAACAGCGAGGTTAAAATAATTTTATAAAAACAATTAATGGCATTTCCTTAAATTTTATAACGATACAATTTACCTGGTGTACAGCAAGAACAGAGGATGCTCTGAGTCGAACTTTTCGGGGTAATGCCTCGATTCAGCAGATTCCATCTCATCATTCCACCAGTAGTCTCTGCCGTCCATCATGTTTGTCTAAATTAAATATCCAATTTATTTCAACAGTTTTTAAATAAATATAATTTTTTTCTTTATCTCCAGCTTAGTTTTGCAATTGTAAAAAAAAAACTAACGTACTGGTCACAATATTAAGATTTTTTTAATCCAAACTCATTATTCTTCATTCTCCAAAAAAAACGTATTAAAAATTCGTTGCTTATTTACACTAAAGGAATATAAACGTTATTGGACGATTGTGTATAATTTACAAAATATTTATCACACCGGCACATTTTGAGAATCAGTGGCTTAAAAGTTTTGATTTATAGCTTTAGACAACTTTCTAAGTTCGTTCAGCGAAATAAAATTTTAAACTCTCATATGAAGCACTTAATTTGTGGTGTGACATTATTAGATTAAATAATAATACACTTTAAGTAATTTATATTAACACCACATAGGCTGTTCTCTGATTTTATATTTAGTTTATTCTCTCACTCTGACGAAGCTCCGGCGGGAGCGAAACCGATTGGTGTTACCAAATAAAGTGGTGTTAATATAAATTACTAAAAGTGTATTATAACTAACTAACCATCACGCCGTCTCCCCGAAAGGGTAGGCAGAAAGAATGGACTGCCACACTTTTCTTTCCTGACATATTTCTCTTCCTCAACATTCATACATCGTGTCATGCACGCGCGTCGATTTCTCTGACTCCTCACATGGCCGACATTCAATATTTGATTTATTTGATCGTGCCACGTTTTCCTCGGTCTTCCTCTATTTCTGGTTCCATTTATATCATTAACATATAATTTTTTTTACCATTCTTTCTTCATTCATTCTTTCCATATGTCCAAACCATCTTAATGATCCTTTCATTATTTTGTTCATGACACCATCATTCGCACCGCATTCACTTCTTATATTTTCATTCGACACTCTATCATACACAGAGTATCCACACATTCGTCTAAGAGATCTCATTTCTAATGCATTTATTCTACTTTCATCCTTCTTTTGCCAGTTCCATGCTTCGCTTCCATACATAAGGGTCGGTAGAAGAACACCATTGTGCACTGTCATTATTATTTTATTAAATAAAAATTTCACTAAATACGTGTTTTACCATTGGTGGATTAATAAATAATTAATGTTTGTTTAAATAAACTCTTCTTTTTCTTGTTTAAATAAACGATAATAAATATACTTGCTTCGAAGTCCCAAGTTTCGACACATTGGGTAACTCGGTTGTAGTGGTCCACCACCAGACATATATCGACCCTGTGGTCATACAGCTCTACGGCGATGTCCATTGCTTTGTCGCAGATGGCCTTCAGATAAAGCAGCTTCTCGCCCCTCCAGGATCCATTGGCCGTGATGAGATGCTTGGCTCCGCTGTCTGCGATTCTCTCAGCCAGAGAATCAGCAGAGAATCCTGCGAACTAAAAGAGGCGAACTAATTAATTTTTAAATGCCAATGAAATAAAACGATGTTATTTAGTGAACTACTTCCATTTTTTATTATTTTGACTGCGACTGCTTTCACCATGTTGGCTAGCATCTACAGTAGTATGAATATAATGATAAAAAATGCATCAAATATCGCAAATGCCATAATTTATTTAAAAATAAAACTTAACATTTTTATACAAACCACGCATTAATCTAACACGTACGGAGTTATTTTGAACGCTATACCTGTGTACAATAAAAGAGAAAATGGGAATAACTGTTAAAATTTATACAATACTCGTATATCACAATTTTGATTATTCACTTATGTGAGAATGTCGCGACAGCTGTTTCGCCAACCGATACTGGCATCATCAGGTGTCACAAACAACGGATGTTTGTAATACCTGATGTGGCCAACATCGTTTGGCGAAACAGCTGTCGTGACATTCTCAAAAAAGTTAATAATAAAAAAATGTGATATTATAACAGTGTTATAAATTTTAACGGAGTTATTTTGAACGCTATACCTATGTATTCGTACAATTAAAGAGAAAATGGGATTAACTGTTAACACGTTATATCAATTTTTTTATTATTAATTTATTTGAGAATGTCGCGACAGCTGTTTCGTCAACCGATACTGGCATCATCAGGTGTCACAGACAACTGATGTTTGTAATACCTGATGATGCCAACATCAGTTGGCGAAACGGCTATCGCGACATTTAAAAAAAAGAAGTGATATTATAACAGTATTATAAATTTTAACAGTTAATAATGTTATCATAGTTCTTCGGCCAATATAATGACTAGAATCAAATTAAAATTCTAAAAATATCACCAAAATATTGCAACAAAAATCTTGTTTTCATGTTTTGGTTTTTATGTATTGTTTAACGTTTTAATTATTGTGTGGTCGCCCTTAAATAAAATGTTGCACGCTGTTAGCTACACCGCAGGGTATTGATCTGAACCCCTGTACGTGTGCCGCTCACTCACTGTTTGTGCATTAACCCCCTATAAACCAGGGATAGCGAACCTTTTTTAGCCTGAGTGGCAATTTTTTTTTTTTCAATATAATAATATGTCGCGTGCTACAGGAAATAAAAATGCATAAAATGTTTGTGTTACTTCAGATTTTTAATATAAACAAAGCATTAATGATGGCAAAATAAAATATAATAAATAAATAGAAAATAGAATTAATAAAAAAAAATGTAAAACCCTCAAAACTTCATTATTAGTGAGATTTTTGTTGTTGGATGCTAGATGCCAATTTTTTATATCGGGTTCATAGCTGGTAGCTTTTAATAGAATACAAGCAGTAGTACTTTTGTCTGTAAGTCTGATTTATCCTTTCCCTTACAGTGCTAAAATAAAAACGTGCGTTCCGGTGTAGGGTTGTCAGTACGCGTTAAAAAATTAGCGATTTTAAATCGGAAAAATAGGAACATTCTTAGCTAATCCCCTTATATAATTATAATTGAAGTAAAAAATTATAATAATTGAGATTTAATTGCTAAAAACATTAAAAAAAAACATCTGGCAACGCTCACGGAACGGGCATAGACCCGCTCTGGTTGGAAGCCCGAAAGCTTCTGCCGGCGGCGGCGGGACGGCCGAGAGTGAGAACATTGAGCTAGAACATATGCAAGAGTGAGATGCGAATATAGTGTCGCGTACTCAGCTCAAATATTTTTTGATTTTTTTAATACTATTTCTAAAACTTTTTGAATTTTTTGTTTATTCACTTTTATTTTTTTCTATTCTTTGGCGTGCCATTCAAAATCGTCTCGCGTGCCACCTGTTGCACGCGTGCCATAGGTGTTTTTTTAATTTTTAAATGGGAGTTGCATTATTATTTACCTTGCATATTATGTACAAGGTTTATATTTCAACAAATGGATGTTCTGCTTTGATTGAACTTAAGGTTCTATCTAGCTACTGAATTCGGGATTTGGAAGGGACAATCTATGGTGGACCAAAAGGAACTTCTCAGCATTTGCTCTTGTGGAGAGGAAACCACCTAAAACTCTCCAGGAGAAGCCGGCCTGTTGACTGTTGTCATCAGGCCTTCCGTTCCACTAGAAGAGTGTACGGCGTTTTGTTCCCTAGCTTGGTTTATGATACCAATGTCCTGAATAATCTTAATCATAAATGACACGATCTCTCGTGCCAACTCTTTGTGAATCATCGCCGAAGGGATGTCACGTAAATCTATACCCACACTTCTGCAGCGCGCCTCCAGTTAAAGTGTCTGACGGCTAAAAAGGGGGCGTGCCATAGGTTCGCCATCCCTGGCCTATACATTATAGAGGGTTTTGTAAATATTACCCGCCATCTTGCGACATATGGTTGGTCACTTCTGGGGTAAATTAAATTAAAGTAAATTTTCATTATACGCCCACCCATATAGCTCCCCAGATAGCCACGACCGAATAGAACAGATATAACTAATTAATAAACCATCACGCCGTCTCCACGCTGTTCTATTCTGACATACTTCTCTCGATTTCTCGATTTTTTTTTCTTTTATCTCATTCATACACATTATCATGCACGCACGTCGATTTCGCCGACTCCTTACGTGACCGACATTTAATATTTACTTGATTTGATCGTGCCACGTTTTCCTCGGCTTTCCTCTGTTTCTAGCTCCGTTCGCGTCATTTATTATACATATACTTTCTTCACCATAGTGTTTTAATGTTTTCTTTCCATGTGTTCAAATTGCACTGCTTTCACTTCTTAAGTCGAACTCGGTTATTTCGATCACGAAAATAGCGAGATCTCAGATGTAACGAAGAAACACTTGTTGAAATTTTTGTTTCTGATTTTCTCCATACTTAGGTTCATTTATTCACTTTTATAACGAGTTGCTTCTCTTTAATTGCGTATTTTTGTTTGAATTGCAACTTTTCGTGTTATGCGACCGCTCCATACACTTCAAGTCTTCGTGTGATGGGTATGTTTGTAGGTGTTAAAATACATCTTCTCTGATATAACGAGTAATGCTTATAACGAGAAAATTCAGTAGGTCCCATTTTCCTCGTGATAGCCAAGTTCGACTGTATTTGCATTTGGCAATGATATTAGGTACAGGTATAAGCTGGAAAGAGCGCATTCGAGAGAAAGGGCATATTAAACGGGTGAGACATTGCTGGGTATTATGTAATATATACACACCGCCATAGAGGGTTTGTCCTTTACATAGGGCGTGGCTACCCACACACAAAGCTTCTATTATTGATCTAAAATGAAGTATATTTATGCACAAATGTTTTATGATGTGGGCGGTACGCCTTCACAGGGCGTTGCCGTAATGGTGGTAGCAGTTTCAGCGGAGAGGGAGAGAATTTAAAAAAAATATGATCAAAGTAAAAAATAGTTATGATATATTATTATTTATACAGAGTTCGTTCATTTCAGGGAGATTGTTTGCAATAGTGTAGTTTACAACAAAACTTAATGCTGTTTTATTTTTATTTATTATGAATAGAAAAAGGCAAAAAAATACTTCAATAATAATTTATATTCAAACACTGAAATAAATAAACAAGTTAAAATAATTTACATCTTCGTCTCTATTGAGATACAATTAATCCTTAAAAATGATTAACCCGCAATGGATAAAAATCCAGTATTTGCCTACAAGTATTTGTATACAAAAAAACAAATTCGAAAAATATATTGTATGTGCTATCAGCTTCAATTGTAATAATAACAAAAATGAAATCCATTAAAATTTTAATGTTACTTACAAGAATGACTAAGTTCGTAATGTTTAAATTCGACCGTTTAAAATAGATTCTAATTACACAATTACAAATATCGCTATGATTCACGGGCAAATATGCATATTTTAAAGACGCAGGTAGAGTTCCGAAAGCGATGCAGGGTATGATTTTGGGAATTTCAAACAAATTTACGCCTTTAAGAACCGTATGCGTTTATGATATCATAGACAGTTTGACCTTTGGGCAATCAAAGAGAAAATGGATGCAAGCAAATAAACGAGAACCAAGTACCTACCTATTAATACCGCAGGGGCAGTAAGGGTATAATAAATAAATATTTTGTTTCCGAATCCACTGTCTTATTAATACATCTTAACAGCGTTTTCTCACTCTTCAACATCTTCCAGTACGGCAACACGCACAAGCCCTCTCGCTCTTTCGCCAGTTCACCAATTGAAGGCTGGTTATTACAAAGGTGCGAAATGGTTTAAACATAAAACAAAGAATAAGAGAAGATTTTTTTTTGTTACATATGTTATATACCACGGGTGGCATCTTTAGGGTGATTAACTAAACTATATTAATCGATCACTTTGATACTTGGCACCTTTGTAATGTCCAGCTCAATTGTTACGATTGTGTCGGTACCGTTTATTACTTTTCTACAAATCCTCAAACCAAATCACCCACTTAACATCTTCAAGAAAGGAAGGGATACTTACAACGATGGTGTGCACCGCTCCGATGCGGGCGCAGGCCAGCATGGCGACCACCAGCTCCATGATCATGGGCATGTAGAGCACCACGCGATCACCCATGCGCACGCCCATTGTCTTTAGCATGTTGGCGCATTTGCACACCTCTGTCAGCAGCTGCTTGTAGGTGGTACAGGAGTAGTCATCCGGGTGGGTTCCCTCCCTGCAGCGGCAAGGAAGCGAATTATAACAATGTCTAAATTGGATAATGAAAAGCATCGAGATAATGCAGAAGCACATTTAACATCAACGTTTATTATATTGTACACAAATCAGAACGAAGGCTTATTTCAAAGATTTAAATCGAGGATATGCAATATTCAGGATGACAAATATAAAAAACGACGTAAACGGAAATAGAAATATTGTAAGATCGAGAAAAATGTGTAAGCGCGATGTACATATTAATGTAGAGGAAACGAAAGAAGTATATCAGGACAGAACAATGCGGTCCATTATTTCTGCCTACCCCTCCGAGGAAACGGGGTAATGGTTAGTTAGTTAGTTAATAAATCAAAAATATGAAACCACTTTCTTTTTACCTGATGAAGATAGACAGTTATCTTTTTATTTTCCAAATAAAACTGCTCAATTAGTATACTATGGCAAAAGATTTTAGCAGTTGTCACACGGTGATGGATTTCGAGCGACCAGTGAGTTCATTCCTGTTGCGGCTGTTCCGCAAGAAATGCGTGGTCGTAGTAATTTATAACAATTTTTAATATCTAACGTAACTATCACGCGTAATTGTGTGATTGGCATTTGGTGCACTTCCCACATCACGCACAAACGCGTGGTCTGCACTCAAGCCGTTAACATCTCATTTTGGCCTTTTTATTCCCCTGTCTTAAATATGTGAAAAATTTACTATCAAACACAGCAAAATTGAATTTCGATGGGAGCTAATTTTCGATGGGAGCATGTTTTATTTATAGCGTTTGTATTTTTAAATATTTTGTTTTTAATTCATACATCACTTTTAAGCAAAAAAACCTATTGTGAAATCATTACTAAAATATTAAATGTTAATCTCATGTATTGTATATAATTGTTTTAAAATCAAACGTTATTAAAATTACTAAATAATGTTATGATAATCGTATTAATCAAATGTTCATTAAATTGTATGTAGTTAAAGTCGCTTCTATTATCTAGTAAAACAAAGTTCAATTTATGCATATTATATAATAATATAAAACATTGCAACGAAACGCAATTGAAACGACTTATTCAAAAGGAAAATCCTTCGCAGAATCTTTAGACCTAATAAGAATGATCAGATATGGCGAAAATGATTCAACATGGAAGTCTATGATTTATACCGGGACGTCAGCGTAGTAAAGTTTATTAATTCTTTGCCCGCTACGACTGGCTTCAGATTAATAAGTCGTGCACATCAGAAACTTGAGTGCGTTGTTTATTGAATCTTTGTTATTTGAGGAAGATACTGAAATAATTGTGATAATGATTTGGTTTGTAAGACAATATCATTTTAAAAGTGACATTTTATTCTCAATGCGTCAACGAAGAATGTAGTGATCATAGATAGTTGGCTTAGTGGTCTAAGGCAGTGCTCCGCAACCGGTGTGCCGTGAGCCGGATGCAGGTGTGCCGCGACCAAATGCATAATGAAAAAAATATTTAGTTATTTGTGAATTTCGTGAAGTCAAATCTTTCGTAAATCAGTTCAGGAGACATTGGTGACTTTTTTGTTGTTGGTCATTCGTGAAAAATCGGTCGCCGCTAATTTCTACTCGCTGGAAGTTGCTGGGGACTTAAATTTTTTAACTTAACCTGTAGAATTCGGCCGGCCAGTAGATTTCGGGAAAATTTGGTCCTTCGATCTTTCGGGAGGTGCAAAAAAACCTCGCTGCTGATTTCTACTAGCCGGAAGTCGCCGAGGAGCTAAAAAAAACGTCTCCAAAGCTGATTGACCCCCACGTCCAGACTGAATTTTAGGTTTTGGTGTGCCGCGGAATTCTAGGAAGAACTTATGTGTGCCGTAGGTGAGAAAAGATTGCGGAGCACTGGTCTAAGGGTTAAAATTAACAGATTTCGTTGGCTGGGGCATTTGCATCGCGAAGAGGACCTGGACCTCCCAAAAAGAGTGATGTTTAACTACTTATTTGACCCATTAGGGGGAAGAAGCGTCGGCAGACCAAGATTGCGATGTTGGATGGTGTCGTGATAGACTGTTGGGCCTTGTTGAAATAATACTGGAAGGCGGGCCAGAGACAGGGTAGGATGGATACGTTTCTTGAAGGAAGCAAAGACATTGCTTATTGCTGAAGATGGTGTTTAATCAAGTTCTTTTTTATTGAGTTATATATTTTTTGTACTGAAATTCGTATTTAATTTTGATCTCTCTTCTTCCCTTTGCCATTTCCCATCATCTGGGGTCGGCCCTCCTCGTACGAAAATGCCAAACTTTTCTATTTTGACTCATCTCCACTGTCAGGTTCTCGCGTTGGAGCTCCTTTTCCATGTTGGCCCACCATGTTGCCATTGGGCGACCTCTTATTCTTGGTTTTGTGGGAATGCTGAAGGCTCTTTGGACAATATGTTCACTGTCTCTTCGCATCACATGACCGTACCACCGGAGTCGATTCTGTTAATTTTTCCGTTATTGGGGCAATTTTAAAGCTACCCCTCACGTATTCGCTCCTTACGTGGTCCAGCCTTGTGACGCCTTCGGCCCACCTCAGCAGTTTCATCTTGGCAGTGTGGACTCGACGACGTTCGTGGACTTTTTTGTTGGTCCAGCACTCTGCTCCATATAGCATGGCGGGCCTCACTGCAGTCTTGTAGACTCTGCCTTTGGTCCTGATTGGAATTTTTTGATCACACAAGACACCAGATAGAGACCTCCACTTGAGCCAGGCGGTGTTTGTCCTGTGTTTGACATCAGTGTCTACGTTGGCGTCCGCGGTAAGGACCGACCCGAGATACTTGAATTGGGACACCTTGTTAACTGGAGTATTGTCAATGTGAATTGTATTTTCACGAGTCAAATCTGCAGCGATGCCCTCATATTCACATTTTAAATATTCGTATTTAATTTTTATGTACTCGTATAATAATCCAACGTAAAGTGCCAACAAGCTAAGAGTCACTCAAAGAGCAATGGAGAGAGCCATGTTGGGTATCAGTTTACGGGACAAACTCAGAAATGAGGACATAAGAGTCAGGACAAAGGTTTCCGATGTTATCAAGATGGCCGCAACCCTCAAGTGGCGATGGGCGGGACATGTCGCTCGCGATCCAGATGAAAAGTGGACAAGGCGACTGCTGTGCTGGTGGCCAAGGACGGCAAAGCGTGGAGTTGGGCGCCCACAGTTGCGTTGGCGCGACGATGTTCGGAGAAGTGCGGGAAGTGCCTGGATGCGGATCACTCAGAATAGAAGAGAATGGAAAATGCGAGAGGAGAAAAAGAAGAAGAAGAAGATAATAATCAGATATGAATTAAAACATTGCAGCTTCCATAGTATCAATAGGTATACGAATAGCACCCCAGCAGGGTATTGATCGTTCGTGGGTGTTCAGCCGCCTTCTCCCTCGAGCCAACGCCCTATGTGCATCACCCCCTCCCTCTGCAACGGTATTATGTAATATGTACAATCGGAAGGGCTGCTTATATAATTTACACAGGGCGTGGCGTTCATGGCAGTGCGCATTCGCTATTGATCCAAACTGCAATATTGCTTCGCTATACCCGAATAGAGATAAATTTAAGGTATTTGTAAGATTTTGCTATGGAACGAATTATTACAGTACTACGTTCAGCAACTACATGATATTAAATTTCTAGTGACGAATTTTTATGAATTAAAACACCTTTTTTTCAACTTTTGAGTATATTTTTCTTAACATGTTTCAAAGGCTTACACCTTCATCATCGGGAGAATGATATAAACAAAAAAAAAATTATATCGTTCTCCCGATGATGAATGTGTAAGCCTTCGAAACATGTCGAGAAAAATAAACTCATAAGTGGAAAAAACAGTGTTTTTAATTCATAAAAATTCGTAGTCCATTGTTTTGGCCGAAACACTATGATACTTCAACATTATTACTGTTAAAATTTAAAACACTGTTATAATATCACAATTTCATTTTATTCACTGAGAGTGTCGCGACAGCTGTTTCGCCAACCGATGTTGGCATCATCACGTGTTACAGACTATTGTAACACCTGATAATGCCAACATCGGTTGGCGAAACAGCTGTTGCGATACTTTCAGTGAATAAAATGAAATTTTGATATTATAACAGGGTTTTAAATTTTAACAGTAATACTCGTAAAAATTCGTCATTACGGATTCCACAGTGTTAACGCCTTAAGTTTATCTAGAATTTCTAGTGATATTATAATATGAAAATGTGGTTTCACAAATCCGAAAGTAAATATAAAATATCATAATGATTAATTATGTGTCTATACATTCTAAAAGAAAGTTCTAAATATATATACTCGTATACTCATTTTACGATTTCAATCTATAACCTACAACGGAAGTTTTCTCTCAAGCAAATATAAAAAAACATGACTCAACTCAACTTCCGACAATTCTCATTAACAGTTATTTTGTTTAAATTATAGAAAATCGACAGTGGGGTTTGTTTATTACCCTTTTTAAACGAAATTCCCTCTAAGAACTGATACATAACTGACCATCACGCTGTTTCGCCAAAGTAGGAAGATAGAGTGAACGTCACATTGTCCTATCCTGATATACTCTTGGGAAGCGGTTCCCAAAATGATCTTGGTTAATGATTGTAATTAAATAATGAACATAAAACAAGGTTTTGATTATTTTAGGGCTCCGTAAAATATTTAGAATTTTTTGAAAATCATCAAAAGGGGTTCGTCGCGAATTTCTTTTGAAAATCATCTTAATTTAAACGTCGTGACACTAATGTTCGTCGATTTATCTGACTTTGAACACGGACGCCTATAAATAATTGTTTAATTTAGTTTAGTTTATTATATAATACTTCAATAACAAACAATATAATTTAAAATGGCATTTTACGTAAATCGTTTTAAAATAAATGTAGCATATTTTATATGCATGTCAAAGGTAATTTGACAATTCCATTTTCTTGTTATTTTAGTTACGCTATAGGTTTCTGATAAACTGTTGAGAAGGTCAACATAGAAATAACTCTTAAATAGATAAGTGCAACATTGTGGCCATACAATATTGTGCCATTGGCGGTTCGTGAGCTTTCGTAAAATATTACTATTATTATAGTTTTTTAATAAAAAAAATTGATCTATAAATGCGGCATGTTATATGGAAAACCGCAGGATACAAAGGATGAAAGTAAAATACATACCTATAACTTTTTCAACCAAATTATGTCTAACCATAAAAATCTAACGTAAAATTTGATTATAATCATTTATACAAAATAGGGTAAGGTAAGGTAATTAGGCAGTATATGTTTTGACATGACTCGCACATGAATGTTTTGTACCAGTGAAGGCGCGTGTGATAACTGTGTTTTGAAGTTTATTCGTCTAATTCTAGATATTTTGTCACTCTATCCTGAAATACTTCTCAAGATTCCTCCATATTCATACAGCGACTCAACACGTACGTCGACACTCCCGACATGACATGATCGACCTTTAATAATTGATTAAAATGGTCATGCCATGTATAAAATGCTCTTTCTTCATCCAGGCGTTCCACAATATTATTAGAATATTAAATTCACACTTACCGACTCAATATAATTAAAATTTCACGGATTTATAATTATGTGTACGTTTGTATGTGTGTTATAAAAATCATTCTAATTTATAACGTAAATAGATTTACGCAAACTCCATATTTGATTGGCCTGAAAATCGCCGTTAAATTATGTCGACAATTTTTTTTTTCATATCAAAGCAACGATATGGAATAATGTCAATAAATTGCTCTAGCGAGCCATAGATAATTACGTAATGATTAAGATACCAATGGTTTCTGGCATTATAACAGCTTCGTGACACGGAACGCCATCTATACCTTTTATGCAGAGCCTTGGGCCACGAAGAATTATATTAATTTGAATTTGGAATAATTATTTAACCTTTTTTTATACATACTAAAACTTGGTTCATATTTACTGTGTAAGAAAAGAGTAAATCGTTATAATTTTATTAGATTTAGAATTTACGTATTTGGGAAGCATGTTTACCAAATAGTGAAAATGCAAAAATACATCGAAATAAGGGTTGGTGCTGGGAACAAAATAAGTGCACTCAAAGTCATCAGTGTCAATATAAATATTATATATTGACTGAATCAAATATCGCAATACATAATTTAGTTCTAGTGATAACCCTAATTTATGGGAATGATGCTGGATGAAAGAATGATAAATGCCGTAGAAAAAGGATCGCTAAGAATAATGTGCTATCAAAACGATGCGTAATAGAATACCGATCGAAAAAATAAGAATGAAGACGGATGTATGCGTCATAAATGATGGCATGAAAAAAATAGTCGGGAATATTCGAAGAAACACGGCATAATCAGATTGATCAATTACTAAAAGGCAGCCGTGTTCAAAGTCAGAAAAATCGACGAGTGTGAGTATTGGGGTGTATGAATGTAGAAGAATTTAAAAAATGTATGTTAGGATCGAACAATCTCGTTTGAAAGTGATTTCAAATAGTAAAATTGTTCTGATAAGTTTGAACGATTATGTTATTTGAAATTGTAAAATGGAAAAAAAGCGCATTAATGTATTTTTATATGTACGAGTATGTTGAATTGTAATAAGGTCGCCAAAAGTTTTCATTCGTGCATCAAAAATCGATTATGGATCTTGTAAAGTTTTAAATGTATTTTATATTGAGTTTTTAACACAATGTTGAAGGTTCGCAATGACTTCTTTAGACAACATACAGTGTTAATAATTTTGAAACCTTTCAACCTCGATGTAACCTTAGATAAATTTGCCAATATTATAGATACCTACTAGAAACGTCGATGTATTTTATAATACTTTGTACTTTGAAGAGAAGCACTCGCTACACACGATATTCTGAAAACTATTTGGTAGTGATGTGATATAAGAGATACTTAAGAATAAAACAATATTTAAGTTTCATTTACCTTATACTTTTTATGTGTTTTTACTATTTAAGGAAATCGAAAGAAGAATCACAATTGGCAGCAAAACATTCTTCTCTCTACTACCAGTGCTCGAATCAAGAAATGTACACTGGGAAACCTAAATCATCCTGTATAAAACAATCATCCGAACAGTAGTGGCCTATGGGTGTGAGGCGTGAACAATGACAGCGAAATCCGCAGAGCGACTGGATACTTTTGAGAGAAGGGTGCTGCGCAAAAGGTCACCAACATCTCCTGAGCTGATTGACGCCCACGTCCAGACCGAATTTTACCTTTTGGTGTGCCGCGGGATTCTAGGAAAAACTTATGTGTGCCGTAGGTGAGAAAAGGTTGCGGAGCACAAATAACTGAATTTAACTAACTGAAAACAGAATCAAGTGAAAATTGTTTTTTATCCGTGATAAAATTGTACATAAACACAAGTATCGCGATACGAATAGGCTGTGCTCGTCGGTTGGTAATATGGTACCTCTCCTACATTTCCCCCCTAGCAACCAGTCCCCTTAATGATAAATTTCATCCCCTGTCATGTCATAGAACACAAAGAGAGGGAGTTGTCTAGACAGGGTGGGGCCACAAAACCTCCCAATGTACACAGGAAAATATGTACCTGTATGGACATCATTATTACTTTTTAAATATGTTTGTAGAAAAATGAACGGAATAATTTATTTCTTGCGTCTGTTATTTAGTTTATTTTTGCACCCATAAGTATTAAAACAGTTTTGTATAGTCGGATAATTTTTTGATAAATACAGATATATGGTAATGAATGAGTAATCCCATTTTTTATTGCTATTTACTTTCTGGTAATTATCTAGATTAATTATATATAATATATAAAAATATAAAGATTATTAAAACGATGATTGCTATTATACGAGTATTATACTTGATGCAAATTTGGCTACTTGATTTTTATTTTTTATACATATGATTTGTAGATTATTAAATACAAAATGAATTAAAAAAATATAATGTTACGAGTTATTTATATTATTACGTAGAAAGTATACAAAATAAATAAAAAATCATCAATGTATTTAAAAAATCGAACCTATAACTCCAAAAAAATATATTTTATTGGTATGTATTGTTGGTGAAGATATTTCATGTTTGTAGTCTGAATGATAAAATAGAATTCGCAACAAAATTTCTATATTAGTTCCAACTGTCGGTTCTTACTTTTTCATTGTGTTATCATAAAAGCCACTAGGCGACAGCAATATCAAATGTTTTCGATTAGCGCCTCTCGGCGTCTATGCAAAAGATTATCTGTTTTAAAATACAAACTTGTTTACTTCACGTATATAAAAGTTCGCTAAAATAAATTTATTAACGAGATGATACGAGTGAGTTTCTACCGAGTTGTCCAATAAGGAAGTTAAGCTATCTGTCGTAAGACGTTAGAATTTACATTTAAAATACTTTAAGATCTACGATATGTAAGGAAGAAGAGAATCTGAATTATTATACAATCAGAAACTTTCGGGAAAATTAATTATATTTAAAACGTCGTACATTTGAACTGAGTCATATGATAACTATTTAATAAGCCTAACATGAATTTGAATGGGATTCATAACATATAGATAATTTGTTTTCTCACAGTTAAAGTTTATGTATAAATAATAGTTAAATATGTATAAAGGTTAAGACACTTTAAATTAAGAGCATTGCATTGTTACTACTAAAAACTTCGCCATTTGCCAGTCCCATGACCGGATTCAAAATGAGGAGGGTTCTTAGGTGAGATTAGCTATGTACCTACCTAGGATAAAAAAAAAGAAGCAGACGGGAAAACCAAGTCTCGGAAATAAAAGGACACAGTCATAAATAAATCAGAAGAAGAAAAACAAGAGAACTAAACCTAAAAACTCCCCATTCTTTACCAGAGCACGGTAGCATATTCGTATCTTATTTTATGGCCCAAATTACTGCACAGAAGCGCTTCGAAGTTCTCCGGCATTGAATGCGATTCGTTTTCTAAACGAAGTGGCAACAGAGATAGACTTCCTTAGATGCATGATAGCGAATTCGTGAATACCCTAAAGTTTAGAGCAATAAAGAGACAACTGTCATATTTATAATCATTAGGTTCTATGCGTATTTCATTTAATGTTATTTTTCCACACTTTACATCGATTTGGCTAGTCCTTTAATGATTTAATAAGTTATTTAACAAAATAATAATAATATTACATAATGAATATGGGCACATTTGATACGAAAAATAAGAATTAGGGGAAGCCCGGGCAAAGCGGATGCCCTGGGCAAAGCGGATTTGCTTATTTACCACAAAACTAGATGGCGCTAAAAGACTCAAGAAAGTCGCGAGAGCGATACGTCGTCGATGCCACGACAGTTCAAAAAACATGTCACAACTCGCACGCATTTTTTACGAAAAAAAAACAAAATTTTAGTGTTTTCTTAGGAATTTTATTAATGTAAGTTGCTTGATTAATAGTAGTGATGTTGCTTAACCGTTGTGAATGTTACTTTACAAGAATTCTGTAACTTTAATATATTATTAGAGCCAATCCATATTCCACAAGTTGCTAATAACTATTTCATTGATTGTCATTCCTTTGGGCAAAGCGGATGGGCGATCCTCTTTGCCCGGTCATATTGTGATTACTTGTTATGTACCTACCCACCCAAATATCTCATTACGTCATCCATATTTATATTGTTCAAAGGTAAAGAACAAAATGAGTGTTTTGGCTTAGTGTGTTCTGAGCAGTACATTGACACGCCATTTAAATACTAGATTCAGTGCAGCCAGTGCACCAAATGGGCCCATGAAAGTTGTACTCGTACGGAGGATTTGGCATTTATTTTTGTGATGAGTGCGAGGAATATTGTTGATGTAATCCTCACACACATCATTAATTGGACACCATTCGCTTTGCCCGGATGGCACATCCGCTTTACCCGGTGATGTCGGGCAATGCGGATAGTTTATTTTACTCTAATTTTTTAATAAAAAGTATTTGAAATGTTTATGTTATTATTAATATGTATGAAAAACGATAGTTTTCAATGAGTTTTATTATAATATTTATGTATGACATGTTTCGCCCTTCTAAAACATATTCAAAATGTTGACATTTTGAAGTTTTTCATACATATTAATAATTTAATATAGAATTTTACATCATTGTTAAAGAAACAATAAATAAGTGTATCTTATTAATTTTTATTTTATTTTACTTAAAAGTAAAATAAATTTAGAGGATTTTTAGATTAAAGAAGATATCTAATCTCAATTTAAAGTTAGTTTTTTTATTTGTCAAACCTAAACACACCGCTTTGCCCGGGCTTCCCCTAATTGTTGTTGGTGTGGGTATATTTGTTTGTATTAATTATATAAATATGTATATATAACACGAACTCCACTAAATCTTACATAATGTTTTTCATTTACTTATTTACCTTTCGCAAAGCGTCGTTTGATATTTTTCACGCTCAAAGGCTTCCGCGCATGTTGGGGAAAAACAAAATTGTTTACAAAATATATTCCAATATACCGGTGCTCGATCAAGTAGCAACGTCAAACGAGATTATTAGCGATGTTATTGTGAAGAGAGTAAACACCGTCGCGAGGGGGGCACAGAGGACACAACGGGCACGTGTATGGCAAACGATTCAAGGTGAACAGGGTCGAACCCTCGCTGTCGCTAGGGGGGAGACATTTCTAGGGAAGCAGATCGCCCACCGTTGGTTGCCAGGCGACTCTTGGCGTATTGATCTAGACGAAAATAAATATAGAAAAAGCTCCACTCAAGGTTTCATCTGGGCGAGATTCTAGATGAAACTCAAGATTGACATATTTTTTTTTCAAATCTGCAAAAACGTTTGTAGAATTATAAAATAACACTAAATTGAAATCACGACATTCTTATCAGAAGTCAAACAGTTTACTTTTATTAATCATCCTCAGATCTATCGCAGATCTTCTTCTGCTTTTCTTCTTCTGATTGTAGATCTTGCGATCTGTTTAAACAGGATATCAACTTTCTTCCTGTGATGAAGACGACCAGCCTTCTCTCCATCTCTTTGGTGGTCGTCCTGGTGGTCTCTGGAGTCTCGTGCATCACAATATTAGGAATTCTTGCTGGATCAATTCTCTCGATGTGGTCCCTGCAGAATCGTCATATCTGCCTACTCCATCTCACTATGTCTTAAATTTTGCAGGATTTGAGAATTTCTTCCTATCTCTAAGGGTTCTCCCCACAATAGGTCGCAATCTTCTCAGTTCTGCTACTCTTAAGAGATGTTTGGTTCTGATAGTGTCTGCTCTCGCTTCGATTCCGTATGTCATTATGGGTATCATATCGCAGATCATTTGTAATAAATCTAAACCCGGTCACGTTTTTTTAGTCAAATAACATTTTTGATATCTAGGAAACTAGCTTTTGTTTTTGACAAACTAAATAATTTTATACATCTGATTTTCTTTTAAAGATTTAATTGAAATTTCATTGTAAATAATTCATTGATAATATGTAATCAGTTTAATTCAATTTGATTTTATGGCTTCGACTTACTTGACTACGATTTAATCGCTCTTTACATCATTACAGCGCGAGCCAAATCGATGTAAAGGGTATAGTTATCATATTGATTCTCGTGACATGTGGTAGGTGGTTAATTTATCGCCATTTTACTGTCGCATGAATTTTGCACCAGACCAATGCAAGTGTGATAATCACTCTGCCATCGCCGGGAATCGAATCTGGGACCTTCAGGGTGACAGTCAAAGCACTTACCACTCGGCCACGAGGGTTGTCTATTACTATTGTGTTGTACTGTATTGTCATGACTGCGTCACTTGACGACATTTGGTGGTTACACGCGGATATAGTAGTGGTAGTTCCCTCTATCCATCGCCAACAAATAGCGCTAGTAGTAATTTTTAGTAGCTATTAGCTGTCACGGGCCTGATTGATTCCACTGGTTATTAGCTGTCGCTGGCCAGATTGATGATATTGGCCGGCTGGATTTCTTATTCTGAGTCTTAAACCACTCCGGTTTCGGCTACTCGTTGCGATCTTCTAGTCCATAAAATGGCAGCGAGCTGCCGAATTTTTTTTACACTTGCGTTCAAATAGCCACAAATAAATAGCATTTTCTAAGTACGTTAATAAAAATTCTTGGTTATTTTTACAACCTAACAATGATAATTTATTGCAGAGGGTTATTTCATATACGACTAATTCACATTCGTAATTGCTCTTCGATTATTTTATTGTCAATTTTACGGTGTTATAAAACGTTGGTCTGATGCCGCTCTGTTGACAACATTTCGTAAAAATCTACAAATATTTTTCCCTTGTTATACGCTGTAAACAGTTATCTCGGTAAACCATTTAATAGCAATAAAGTAACGAATTAAGTTAATTCCTTCTACTCTTATCGGTACGCAGTAATAATATGCCAAAAGTTTTTAAGCCCTCCTCTAAAAGTATGAATAAAATGTAAATATAAATTGGGAACATGGTGTATCGTTATCAGATAGGTGCTGACTTAAAACATGTTTGGAAGCACTGATTCAATTAAGATTTTTATCTTATCTTGTTGATTTTCAGTGGATACAAAAAAATGCGGAAACGTATAAGGATATGCAATATAATATACGAGTACAAGCAGCTTCTAACCGAGAATAGAGAATACCAACAAGTCTACTGCTCAACTCTATTTTGAGAGATGATCAGCGATGTATAATTTCGAAATAAACTTTTAAAATATATTGTGATCCCAAAATTGCCGCTAACAAATGATATTGGGATTATAGAGACGTCAACGACTTGATGCCAACTCACATATTCCCATAACAACTTAGGCATACTTAACACATTGTATGCGGGAAACGTTAAAACACATTTTGTATCTTGGGTAACAGATCACGAGAAAATAAAAAATTAGAAATGTAAATTTTAGTAAATACGCTTTATAAAATTCTCACTAATTCGAAAAATAAGATTCCATATTAATTACCAAAACAAAAAATAACGAAAATCTTTTAGTTTCAAAATATGATAAATTCTAAAGATTTTTCGTTTATTTTGTAACAGCGATCCACCTCAGTTCCAGTGACAGTACTCTCATAGAAGCCCAAAAGCATGGCTTGCGTTAGAAATTTTGAATCAAAACCCCCAAATATAAGTAATCATACCCCGCAAAAACCAACAACCCATCAAATCACCTTCCAACAATGTTCCCATCCGAAGTAAGAGGAATAGCCACAAGAGCTGAACTACTGTAATCCAGAAGAGGTTTTGATTCAAAATTTCTTACGCAAGCCGGGCTTCTGGGCTTCTATGGGAGTACTGTCACTGCTCAGTTCATAACAATACTTATATAAAAAATTCAATCAAAAAGATTTTACATATTATAGAATACATGCTATTAAAAATAATGATATGTAAACTTTAGGGCTAAATTAAAAAAAAATATGTCATCTGTGTATACGAGTATTCAGATTTGGACATTTATTTTTTAGCTTGCTTTAGTTAACTAAAGAAGGAATGCACAAAATTAAAATTGCATAACGAGCCATGGAAAGATCCATGTTGGGTATCTCGCTTAAAGACCATATACCGAACGTGGATATTAGAAGATGCACCAGGGACACCGATGTAGGGATACGCATTGCGAGGATGAAGTGGCAATGGGGTGAACATGTGTGTCGACGGGATGGTGGAAGATGGAGTTAGAGGGTTACTGAATGCAGGCGAAAGGTTGGGCCGGAGAAGGGTCGGGAGACAGCCTACCCAGGTGGGGCGATGATATTGTGCGGACGGCGGGAAAGACCTGGAGAACACTGACGAGATACCGTGAGGGGTGGCGTGGGGGTGGAGAAGCTTACTTCCAGCAGTGGATGGAGACAAGCTGACGAAGAATGATTTAGGAAACACCCGCATACGATGTGTTTATTTTTCTCACACGTTCGAAAGCAAGCGATTTGAATCAAAATGTAATTATTTAAATGCAAAGTTGTTTTTTACACAATTGAGTATGTTAAGAATTCATGTCAATGAATATGAAAGGTTACGGAATGAAATAAACTTTTTTTAAAGGTGATTCAGATTTGACTTTGAATAGAAAATGATAAAAAATGGTTAAAGTGTTTTTATTTTACTGTTTTCTTAAATTTATGACGCCGGTAATTAAAGTGTTTGCGTAACAGGCTTATTCGTCTATAATGTAATCATCATCTTAATCTAGAAGAATGGTAATTTATTAAAATTATTATTATGAAACCTTAGTTATTTTTTACTAAATCTATGTGTTCTCTGAATAAAATCATATATATTTTTAAATTTTTATTTTATTTACAAGTTTTTTTTTCATCGAGAAAAAATAAGTTATATCAAAAATCTTCAAAAAGTATATTAACTAACTAACTAACTAACTAACCATCTCGCCGTCTCCCCGAGGGTGTATGCAGACGGAATGGGCTGCCACACTTTTCTTTCCTGACATATTTCTCTCGATTCCTCAACATTCATACATCATGTCATGCATGCGCGTCGAT